>JAJPUD010004775.1:58859-111383 GCA_023553655.1 Myrmecobius fasciatus | reverse complement strand
GATGGGCCATCAAAAGGTGGCCAGGACCTCAGACAGGGCCATCAGGACCTAGCCAGGACCTCGGATGGGCCATCAAAAGGTGGCCAGGACCTCAGACAGGGCCATCAGGAGTTGCCAGAACCTCAGACAGGGCTATCGGGACCTAGCCGGGACCTCAGACGGGGCCATCAGGAGATAGCCGGGACCTCAGACGGGGCCATCAGGAGGTGGCCGGGACCTCAGACGGGGCCATCAGGACCTAGCCAGGACCTCGGATGGCCATCAAAAGGTGGCCAGGACCTCAGATAGGGCCATCAGGAGTTGCCAGAACCTCAGATGGGGCCATCAGGACCTAGCCAGGACCTCGGATGGGCCCCTTACTTACTGGCATACAGAGGCAATGCTTAAAAAATCTGTTGCCCTTTTGTTGATGAAGATGAGGGTGAGAGCTGACATTCTATCCCTAGCACCAGGTACACAGTAAGTGCTTAATTGCGGCTTGTTGATTCACTAGTAGCAGCTCTAAGGTCTATAAAATCCTCGCTCTCCCTTGTTTACATCACCCGGTTG
Source organism: Myrmecobius fasciatus (assembly GCA_023553655.1). NCBI lineage: Eukaryota > Metazoa > Chordata > Mammalia > Dasyuromorphia > Myrmecobiidae > Myrmecobius > Myrmecobius fasciatus. The sequence continues at coordinate 110,834 of JAJPUD010004775.1, read as the reverse complement.
GAGCTCAGCCGCCAGGCCGAAGCAGAACGCCTGCGGGAAAGTCTTCTGGATCCTACTTTTACGATCTCTCTCTAATTTTCATTGGAAAAGCATGGGGGCCCCCTCCTAGACCCCAGGTTTGCTCCGTTCAGGATCAATGACTTGCACATTTTGGCCCACAGAATAAGGCTAGTGGCCACAGCCATGGCAGAGAGCACCAAAACAAGATAGGCAACATCAGCATCGCCCAAGAGGCCGTCCCGGGCAGGCTGCGCTCGGGGCCCCTGGGCCCTGGGCACCAGCCTGGCCCTTGGAGGTCCCATGCCTGGGCAGCAAGCCTGCACTTCAAGTGCTCCTTTTTAGGATGTTCAAGTCAGTGGATCAACATGCATTTAGTAAGCTGCTACCAGGTGCCAGGCCCTGGGCCAGGAGCTAAGGAGCAAAGGCCGCTCTCTGCTCTCGAGGTGCCCCAGGTGGATGGGGGGTACATGTCAGACCTGGCCCTGGGCTCAGAGGCTGGGATTAGAGAGGCGATTAGAGATGAGGAGGGTCAGGGACTTACTTGTCCAAGGCTCACGGTGCAGAAGAATCAAAGGCAGGCGGGGTAGCCCCTTCCTCACCCCTAAAGGCAAACAATGGCACCCGCATAAAGGCAGGAGCCCTCGAGCCGGGCTGCCAGCACTGTTCTCCAAGCAGCAGAGCCGGAAGGGCCATGGGAGAAGGCGGTCTCGGGGCAGAAGTCCCGCCGGGGTCTGGGGGGTCTGAGCTGCTCCTCCCTGGCCAGGCTCAGCTTTGGAGAAGCCGGCCAAGTGACCAGCAGAAGGGGCTCTGACGCCGGCCGTGGGAGACCGCGGGTTTCCCTCCCAATCTCTCTTAGTGGGGTGCTTTCTGCTTCCTAGAAATGAGTGCCAACCCGCTGGAAAACGACGGAATCGATCCCGCGGCCTTCGAGGGTGTGACGGTCTTCCACATCCGAATTGCGGACGCAAAGCTGACCTCCGTCCCCAAAGGTGCGTGTGGGCCAATGTGTCTGGGAGGATCCTGGGGTGGCAGCCAAGCAAGGGCACCTGCTCAGTGCCCAGCCTGTCTGGGGGGGGGCGATGGGGTGTGAGCGGAGGAAGGAGCAAAGGCTGCTCTTGCTGGGGGCCGAGGGGAGCCCCCAGCCTCCATGCTGGCTGGGGACACCTCAGGATAAGAGCCACTGGGTGGGCGTCATGGAAGAAGAGGACTGGCCAAGAGGGCTATCAGCAACGGGGCTCCTGCAGGAGGCCCTAAGGCCGATCTGAGCTTGGGGTGCAACCGGAGGGTCTGCCCCAAAGTTTACTTAGGAAAATCTTCCCAGGTAAGAAGATTTGGGGTTCAGTCTCTGTGACTCCCATGGGGGGTTTTCTTGGCGGGGGTACTGGGGTGGCTGGCCATTCTCTACCCCGGCTCATTTTACAGATGAGGAAACTGAGGCACACAGAGCAAGTCACAGTATACCCCTCCACTGCCCCGCCTGGTGTCCCACAAATCTCACAATGACATTTCCGGGGGGGGGTGACGTGTACCTCAGTTCCTGTACAAGTTTTTGAGTTAACAAATACAAATGAGCAGGGGACAAAAATGCAAAATCAAGGGCTTCTGCAGGCCTGTAACTGGATACAGAAAATGCCCGGAGCCGCCCACGTTCCCTGGAAGGAAAGGAAAAGGCCTTCTGGGCCGGGCGTTCTGGGAGCATCCGGGCTCAGGAGGGGGGGCCAAAGGACTGACCCCGGCTGTGACTCCCCCGCCTTTCTCTTCCAACTTCCAAGCTGACTTTGAATGGAAGGTTTCTTTTCCCCAATTCTGAGGGAGCGCTGAAGGCGCCTGCAGAAGCCTGGCGGGAAAGGCCGGTCCATTCACCCAAGGACCGCCTGAAGCTCTCGGGCCGGGCTCGGAAACCTCTGGCAGCGCATTCCATTGCCTTCCTGACTTTGTCAGGGCTCAAGGGGAGCCGGGGGGAGGGGAGGCTCCGAGATCCCCCCCCCAAAAAAAGTACAGGGACCCGGCTTCCCCTTCCTGAGCTCTTGAGCAGTCTGGCACCAGAACAGCATCATGGTGAAGGGCAGGGCCGTCACACTCAGGGAGAGCTAGGGCCCAAGCAAGCTTGCCCCCCTACCCAGACCCTCTGAGCGTGTGTGTACACACACACACACACACACACACACACACACATACACTCACACACACTCACACACTCATACACACTCTCACTCACACACACACTGACACACCCTTACACACTCACTCACTTGCACACTCACACACACTCACTCACACACACACTCACACTCTCATACACACACACTCACACTCTCATACACACACACACACACTCATTCACACACACTCACACTCATACACACACACACACACAGAGGCTTCTTCCAAGGGTTTCTAGGCGACTGTGACAATTCCTGAGACACGTGTGCCTGGGGGCAGCCTTGGGGGCTGCCAGCTTCAGAGACCCTGGGGAGCTACAGGACCCTCATGGGCTTCTGGGAGCCCTCTGCCCTCTGCCAGTGGGGGCTGGAGATCAGGAACAAGGGATTCTTAACCATCCAGTCGACAGGCAATAATTAAGCATCCGCTGTATGCCAGAGACCCTGCTAAATGCTAGGGACACTTCCGAGCCTTGCTCTCCAGGCATTCCCAGCCCACTGGGAAGGCACAAGGTGGCTGCAGACCGGCTGGGGTACCCTGGGGCTGTTCCCCAGCCGAGGCAGCCACCCAGATCTACAGGGTGTTTCGCTCTGACCATCGTGCTACAAGATCTTTACCATCTGTGGCTTTTTTACACTCGTTTTTTCCATGGAATTTTCCAACACTAACGGGAGCCCGCAGTCAGCAGGACGGACCTGATGGGAACTGGCCCGGAGCTCGACGCAGTAGGCCGCCATCCTTGTTTCGGGAACACGCCTGGGCACTAAAACCCAAACGAGACGCTTTGGACGCTCGATGGCTTTTTCAGTCTCCAGCCCACAGCCTCATGCCCTGTCCCTGGAGAGGGCTGAGCAGCAGAACAGACACTCAATACCCTTCCAAACCTCCCTCCAGCACATCTGCAGGCGGAAGGAGGAGCGGGGCCCCGCTGGGCCGGGGCCAGGGCTGCGCTCTGGAGATCTCATCAAAAACAGGGCTATCGGCTAACCTGGGAAACCATCCTGGCCCCGGGCTTCCAAGACCACCCACCGCGGCCTGTTTTTTAGAAGTGAGCCGCCTAAGTGGCGGGGGCTGCCAGGCCCCACACAGGGCCAAATGCCAACTTCAGGAAGCTCTGTGTGTGAGGGAGCATGGCTTCCCCAGTCTCTGGGCGCTGATGACTCCGGCAGGCTCCTTTGTGCTCCCCAGGAGCACAAGTTCTCTCAGGACTTTCCTTCCTCCCCCCGGGCCCCAAAGAAATGGCTCATGGGGAGAACTTAGGACGGCAAGGAGCGCCCACCGAGTTTTTACTGCGAGAGAGCGGGGCCGGCCCCGGGGACACAAAGAAATGCAACGACGCCGCCTGCCGTCAGATACTCCATGGCAAGGAGGCGATCCCGGGATCCTGCTGGTGCGCTCTCACCGGGCCGGGAGCCCCCGCTGGCACACTCTCACCGGAAGTCAGCTTGGATCAATTAATCCCCGCCTTTGTAGCTTTTACAAAGTTTGACTGAGGCGGTAAAGTGAAAACAAACAGTACAAAATGCCCCTCTGCCAGCCCCACCCCCAGCACACACTGAAGCTGGGGGGAGAGGGGCTCCACCTGGCAAAGGTGACTCCTGGGAACGCTCCGGGTGGCCGGAAGCCATCTGTCCCTTCTGGGGTGCTCAGGAAGTTCCCTCTAGCCAGTTTCGTTGCCGAGCTCCTCGTGGAGCATCTGCCCTCCCGCATCCCATCTGGCCAGCTCCCTGATTCTGATGCAGGCCCTGATGGTGGTCGTGGTCTAAGGAAACCAGGTGAAGATGTCAGTGGGAAGATAAGAGCCCTGGAGACCCTTGGAAACTGGAAAGGCTCCAAAAGGAAACCAAGGCGAAAGTCGAATCTCTTCCTCCGCCCCCTCAAAGGGCTTCCTCCTCAGGGACGGTTCATTCTAACCTAGCGGCTGGGACAGGAAGATGTTTGAGAGCATGACCAAGCCTCCGACGCTTCCTGGCTGGGCAGTCACTTCATGTCTGCCTCTGTTTCTCCATCTGTAAAGTGGGCTGGAGAAGGGAATCACCAATCCCCAGGCCCTTTGCCAAGAAATCCCCAAGTGGAGTCATGGAGCATCAGACATGATGCAATCACCATCAGCAAGAGGTCGGGATGACTGGGGTGATGGGCTTAAGGAAGGTCTGGCCTTATAACAAGAGGTTGCATCATTAAGCCAATGGCCCAGAGCCAGGGACTCCCGGGAACCGAGATCATCTCCACCACCTAGAGCAAAACACCAGGGCCTGAACACAGGAAGCCTCGAATGCCGGGCAAGACTTAAGTCACTCAGCCTTTAAAATACACCAAGAGCAAGCTTCCCTTGGCACAAGTGGAGGGATTCAGATCGCCTCCTAGGTCCTGACAAGCTCTGTGGAACGCCTGGGGTTCCCCGACACTCATGTGGCCCCAGCCAGCGCCTTACCCACAATGCTCCAGTTTCAGACAGATATGAATGGGACAATCACGCTTTGAAACAGTTGCAGAGTGGTTCCAGCAGGCACTGCAGCCGGGCCCTGGGCTGGGGAGTCAGTGAGTGTGGGGCTTAGGGCCCAGGCCCGACCCCACCAGAGGAAAAGCCCCCCCCCCAAAAAAAACAGAACAAAGGCCTGGGACCCTTCCCAGCTTCGCTACCTCGAGTCTGCCTTTGCCAGGAAAGCGCAGCCAGACTGTTCAGAGTTCCCATGATCAGTTCTCTTTTACTCTTGCCCGTATCCAAGATTTCCGAGCAAGCCCGGCTCGGCCATCTCAACACGACCCTCTCTGTGCTCCGGGTCCCTTCTCCTACCCCTCTCCCACAGCGGGGCTCTCTGGGCACTGAGGCACTGAGGTGATGGCGCTGTGCATCCGGAAGGTCCACGGCCGGCCACGTTTGCCAGCTGGGTGACCCTGGGCAAGTCACTTAACTGTCTGCCCAAGGAAGCCCGTGGGGTTGTGGAGAGAATCAAAGGAGATGACATTTGTCAAGCATTCTGAAAACCTTAAGATTCTATGTCAATGCTACCACTGGTACTACCATCACTCTCCTCCCCCTCCCCCCCACCCCCTCCTCCTCCTCCTGCTCCTCATCATAGAATAGGAGCAGACCCGGGAGGTCACGTAGTCCTAGGTGTAAGTGAGAAGGGAGTGCTGGGAGGCCTGAAGGACAGCAAATGCAAAGAGGTGGGAGATGAGGTGGAGCACTGGGTGGGGGGGGCAGACCTTCAGGGGGCTTTCTAAAGGGAAAGGGGGGGTGTGAGCCCATCAGCAGCAGGCTGGGACCCAGGGCCTTCCTCCTTCCTTCCCAACAGGCCTCCCGTCATCTCTGCTGGAGCTTCACTTGGACGACAACAAAATCTCCACCGTGGAACTTGAAGATTTTAAGCCGTACAAAGACCTACAAAGGTAAAAACCACAGCGAGCCGTGACCCGGGAAGCAGAAGCGCCTGCCAGCCGCCCACCCAGGCCCAGGGGGAGCTGAGCCCCGGGTGCCCACGGGCCACCGGGCCCCCTCTGGGCGGCTTTGGGGCTGTTGGGGGAAGGGAAGGGAAGATGGAGCGGATGGGCAGGCGCTCGTGGCATGCCCCCGTGCAAGGGAGACTTTGCCCACGGTTAGGATCAGTAGGCGCGGAAAGGAAACGAGTGACAAAAAGGTGTCACTGAACGTTCAGCAATGGGACCGGAGCCAGGCAGCGGAAAAGCAACGCGTCTGACTAATCCAGCGGCGGCCCAAGCCGCGTGAACGAGCGCCGCCACGTTTCTCTTCTCCCTTTCAGGCTGGGCCTGGGAAATAACAAGATCAAGGACATCGAGAACGGCAGTCTGGCAAACATCCCGCACGTGAGAGAAATCCACCTGGAGAAAAACAAGCTGAAAAAAGTGCCCCCCGGCTTACAGGACCTGAAATACCTGCAGGTGAGGCCGGCTCGGTGGGGAGGGCCCCCCCGGCTCAGCCCCGCGGGGAGGTTGACCTGCTCCAGCCTTGGCTGCTCTCTCCCTCCAACAGGCCCTTTGTTACTTCTGCTTGGGAAGGGGGGGGAGAGACAGGCTGCCAGCGCCTTCATCTCCTGCCACCCGTCCTCCTTCCCTGGGTCAAGAGAGGCAGCCTCCCTCCCTGCCACGGTCCCCTCCCTCCCTGCCACGGTCCCCTCCCTCCCTGCCACGGTCCCCTCCTTCCCTGCCACGGTCCCCTCCTTCTGACTCTGCCAAGGCCGCTGCCATGGTCCTCTCCCTTCTCCTCCAGCAGACTGTGCCCTTTGTGCCTCCCCCAACCCCTCCCCTGCCCCTTCCATCCCTGGCTAATTATCTCCCTATGTCTGTTCTGCCCTTTGTTGCCAAACTCCCCAAACTCTGGGGCCCCGCGGTCTGGCTCCTCTCCAAAGCCCCCAAGTGGCCAAAGTCTCAGGGGCCCTGCCCCACACCTGGGCCCTCTGTGGCCTCGGACGCCGCTGCTCACTCTTGGGTATATACAATGGGCGTACGGGCCAGGGCCAGGGAATGAGGGCCCTGGGGCAGCGAGCGGGGAATGGCCAGCGGGACAGGGCTGGACAGCAGACTGCTGGGGGTTCCCAAGGAGCAGGGGACGGCACTAAATCGGCAGTGGGGCTCCGCTCACCTGCCATGGGGCCACAGACACCTCTCCTACCTGCCTTCATTTCCTTCCATGTACCACTCCTAAGAACTGGGGTTCAGATCCCCTGACGGGATCCCTACACAATTCCTCTGCCCGAGGCCACGCCACCAATGTGGGGGCACCCCAGCCGCCCCTGAGGGCCGCCCCATTCTGCGGCTCTCAGAATCGAGCTCTTTGTAATCACATGAAATAAAGCCCACAGGATTCCAAAGGGAGCCAATTCTAGTGAAACAGAATATGGGGGGAGCGAGCCCCCAAGGGACAATGGGGGTGCCGAGGCCTCCCGTCTGAGCTCTGGGAGCCCCTCAGATGCCGGGCCTTCCTGCTGCGATCACGCCTCTGGCCCCCACGTCTCTCTCTCACCAAGCTGCCTTCTTGTTTGGAACAGGTGATCTTCCTGCATCACAACAACATCACCAGGGTCGGGGTCAACGACTTCTGTCCCACAGTGGCGAAGAAGAAGAAATCCTTGTACAGCGCGATCAGCCTATTCAACAACCCCGTGAAGTACTGGGAGGTGCAGCCGGCCACCTTCCGCTGCGTCTTAAGCCGAATGAGCGTGCAGCTGGGGAACTTCCGAAAGTAGTGCTCGCGCAGCAGCGCCAGCCCCGGGCACACCAAGGCCTCCAGACAATGGCTTTCGGGATACTTGAAGTCTGTTCGGGTTGGACACCTCTTAGCCCGAGTCCAGGTTACAAAGCAGCCCTCTCTGATTGGCCGTTGTCAGCGTGGCGCCCCAAAGGGCGAGTCCGTCCTTCATTTACTTGACCAAATTTCACAGAGATTTCGGCACCCACCCGTAGGTAGAGACACAAAACTAGAGACCTGAGCTTCTTTTCCCAGAGATCCTGGCAGATGACGGGCTTAGATTTTTTCTTACTAAAGATGCGAGCTGACTAGGCGCAACTGTGGCCCCCAAGCCTTTTTCCTAACCGTTTTTAAATTTCTGGTCACAAAACCAGAAGCGACGCCAAGCACGGTGCCACCCAGGGCTCCAAACCGGCCTCGGCCTTGTTCTCCCACTGAGGAGTCAGGAAGTACTGCAGTGTAATCCTTCCAAGGCACAGGCAGGCCTGGAGAAGAAAGGGAAGTGGTCCCGGGCTCCGGCGGGGGCGTCCCACAAGGCCCAGCTCAGTCACTGCCGCCCAGCGATGCCAGATGGGCTCCAAGGGATCACGCCTGCCTTTAGCGTAATCACAGAACCTACGTAGCAAACTATATATGTAGTGAGTTAGTTTCTATTAGAATGAGCCTATAACCGCCTACTCCATTATACGAGCTCTCTCTCGATGCTTCTCGTGTCATATTGCTAGACGACGTGCAATTCATTACACAGCGTAACCTCACGACCTGGGGCCTCTTGGGGAGAGAGCCGTGGCCCTCGTGTGGTCAGCGGAGCCCGGCTTCCAGACCATCCCTTTCCTGGCAACCAAAGATGGCCTCCAGGCCGGTCAAACCGAGTAGCCTTAAAGGATGTTTGTTCTAAGAGATCTGGTAGCGTATGGAAAGTACACAGATATTTAAAGTTTTGTATGAAAGCGAGGGCTGTTTTCGGTATCTCCTTACCTCCATATTTATTAGTAGCAGTCCAGCTAAGTTAAGTAATATTTGAGAATAAGGAATACGTCATTAAAAATGTTTGATTCATAGCCGATTTTGTCGTCTGACGTCAAGGTTTTTTCCCATTTTGCCCAGGGACAGAAGACGTTTTACAAAGTGCTTCATTAAGCCACGCCAGAGGTTGAATGATGGTAGGGGACCTCCTCAGACACAAGTGACAGGGACTCTGCCCTCCCCTCCCCCCAAACCTTAAAGGCAGCAACAGGGTGGCCCCTCCTGCCCCTGCGCTGGCATCTCGGGGGGCTATGGAGGACTCCCAGGGAGGAAAGGCCCTACACGAGGCAGACATGTAACATATGCACGTGGATAACACGACAGGCACCAAATGTCGGCTGCATGCACATGCGAGCACAAACACCATCCGTCACGCACCATGACATGCACTGCATGGTATCTGGCACACTGTGTAATGGGCATGCACGTCATACATGCCATGACGGTCCTCTACACGTGTGTTGTGGTTACAGGTGTGTGCATGGGGTGCATGTACACACATGTATACTTTAGACACGTGGCAGAGCCCCGGGGGCTCCCCGCTGCACGGCACTGCAGGCGTGAGCACTGAGGAACCTAAGGTCAGCGCTGCTAGTTGAGCTCTGGGGGTGTGGTGGGGGGGCCGGGGCTTGACGCCCAGCTTTCTCTTACTCCCTGTGGTGGCACCTTGGGTGAGACACACTTTGGGTCCCTCACTGTCTTCCTGAAAGATCAGGGGCTTTGATGAGAGGAAGCCTAAGTTTCTTTCGTGGGTGACCTCTTGGGACCCCGTAAGTGCCCGATATCCGTGTTCAGAAAAACACGGCCCGATCTGAATAACTGCTGCTCCCAAGTCTCCGTTCTCCTTCTGCAAAGACAGTGACAGAAGAAAGCTTCCTTCTGAACTTGTTTTGGGCACGACACCATCTAAAATTGATAAGAGGTCACCAGGATTACTTGTTTGGGGCAGGGCAGTGGGGGAGGGTTGTGAGATTGAAGGAGACCCTGTGGGGTAAGCACTTAGCATGAGGGGCACACAGTAGGCACCACATTAATGCTTTTTTGTTCAGTTGTGTCCAACTCTTCACGACCCCATTTGGGAGTTTCTGGCAGTGACCCAGGGGTGACCGGCCACTTCCTTCTCCAGCTCATTTTATGGATGAGGAAACTGAGGCAAGGAGGGCTGACTGACTAGTGCGGGCTGTGCAGCTAATGAGCCACTGAGGTCACGTTTGCGCGGCGAGCATTGCGCCCCCTGGCGCCCCTTAGTGGCCGCTCCCTGAGCATTACTGAGCCTTCCTGAATCCAGCCCGGTGCTCGGCGCCCCCTGGCGGTCCCCATGAGCACTAACTATTGAGCCTTCCTGACTCGGCCTGGGCTCGGCGCCCCCTGGCGGTCCCCATGAGCACTAACTATTGAGCCTTCCTGAATCCAGCCCCGTGCTCGGCGTCCCCTGGCGGCTCCCAAGAGCACTTTCTCTTCCCCACAAACAGGAACCTGAGGGGCGTCACCACTGGCGCCCCTCTGCGGTGGATCTGTCGGTAAAGCTGTGCTCCGGACCCTTCTCCGCCACATCTCTGAAGCTGGCACACAAGGACCACCCACGGCGCCAAGGGAGCGCTGGCACAGACTTCCCGGAGGCTCTGAGGCCCCGGGCCTCCAGTCCGTGGCGGGGCAGGGACCCCGTGAGAGCCCCTGGCCCCAGCGCCCCACGTGGCAGTCCCGCGGGGGAGCCCGGGCCGAGCGGTGCTTTCTGGGAGCGCAGGGGCCATTCTGACCGGCCGAGCCGCCTCTCTTTCATCTCGGAGCAGGGCTTCTCTGTCCCTCCCTTTTCCTCCGAGGTCACGGAATAGAGCAAGGTCTCAGCCATGGGGAGCGGGGCTGGGGGGTGGGAGTGGTGGTAAAGCACAGGAGGGGCGGCCCGTCACTGGCAGGCCCGAACCACCACACCGCAGATGGGGTCTAACGTGCCGGGGAGCTGGGGCACCAGGAGGTGCTCGCCCCATAAAGAATGCCCAGATGTACCAGCCCTGAGGTCCCAAGGACCTGAGTTCAAATGTGGCCTCAGACCCTTAACACTCCTAGCTGGGTGACTTCACCCCAATTGCCCCAGGAAAAAAGAATGGCCAGATGCGCCATTATTGGGGCACAAAGCTGGTGAGAGGTCTAGCCAAGTCTGATCAACAGGCAGCTGGCGTGCCTACGCTAACCCAACAAAGGGACCCAAAGTGGCCCAGATCTGCCCAGCGGTAACAATAACGGAAGCACTGCCTTGGGATTCTGCCAACGGACGCCACAGGAAACTTGCTGGGCCGAAGAAGCGGGAAGAGCGGGAGGCCCTGGCCAGCTTCGGGCGGAGAGGTGGCCCAAGGAAGCGGGGGTCAGCGTTCCAGGTGCTCGGAATGGACAGCCGCCTTCCAAAAAGGGAGCCCGGAGCCGGCCTTCTCAGGCCCCTGACACCTCCGGGGAGTCGTTCCCTGAGAAATGACGAGGCCCCGGGCAGGCTGAGAGGAGGGGTGCGGGGGGCATTTAGGGTTAGAGTCCAGTCGGAGGCGGGTAACAGCCCAAGGGGAGAGGGAGGCCCTAAAGGATGATGGAGCCGGAGCTGAGCCTAGAAGGAGGCTGAGGAGCCTGGGGTCGAGTCTAAGAAAGGTGGGAAAGAGCTTCAAGGGAGTCTGAAAGGCGGCTGGAGTCAGGCTGGAAAAAGCCCTGAGCGCCCATTAGAGCAGTCTGTGTTTTATCCCGGAGCTAAGAGGGAGCCAGGAAAGAGCCTCTCCGGAAGGGGTCACGGTTAGGAAGGGAAGCCTGGGGATTTCAGCCTGGAAGGAGGCCCCCCGGACAGCCCCACACTCGCCCTGGTCGGCCCCTCTCTGGGTCCGGTGGCTGCTGGCGTCCCAGGCCCCTCCTCCTCCCCGTGGCTGCTCTCCCTGAGAAGGCTGTCCACCCTGGGTGCTTCCACTCCCTCCCCCCTCTGTCTTCCCAGCCTCCCTCAAAGATTACCCCAATGCACACTGTTGGTTGGCATGCCATCCCTTTCAGCCGGGGGCTCCTCAAGAGCGGGCACTTAAATGCCAGTTGACTGGTCGATCATCCCGTCGCAGTCTTTCTGCTGACCTCCAATCTGGCAGCCCCAACAGCTCCTCTCCCATATCCAAGATGGCGCCAAGGCCGGATGGTTTCACTTTCCTAATGTTTCTTAAACAGACCTTGGTGTAGACCCTCACGGCACAGGGAGAGCAGAAAGTGCCAACACCAAAGGCGAACTCGGAACCTGAGGTCAGACTCTTTGCTGTGTGGCCCTGGGCACGTCACTTTCCCCTGCTTGCCTAACTTCTCCTTGTCTGTAAAATGAGCTGGAGAAGGAAATAGGGTCCCCGGCCCCTCCAGAAAACCTCAAATGGGGCCACAGAGTCAGACGCAGCCAAAATGCCTGAATAAGCTGCCCCCTGTCCGGTCCACCCAGCGCTCAGCTCCCCTTAAGAGACTCCAGGGACCCCCTCTCCACTCAGCGAGTACTTTTGGCCAGCCTTGCTTTTAAATGCCCAGCAGCGATTCTGGTTCAGCAGACAGAGTTCATGGGGAGCCACTGAAGACTCTTGAGTAAAGGAATGCTAGATGGGACTTCTACTTAAGGAAGACGGGCATGGAAGCCGAATGGAGGAAGGCTTGGAAATGGGCCAGCATGGCAGGAGGGAGCCCAAGGAAGAGTGGACTGCAATAGTGCAAGTGAGAGGTGCTGAAGGGCTGCAGGAGGGTGAACGAGGCAAAAAGAGCAGTGAACAAGCACTTAGTAGGCCCCTCCTCTGCCCCAGCTCTTATGGAGCATCTCCTGTGAGCCAGGCATTGTCTGAAGCCCTTCCCATATATCTCATTTGATCCTCACAATAGCCCTGGGAGGCAGAGCTATCATTATCAGCTATGAGGAAACTCATACAGTAGGCACTACATAAATGCTGATAGTTTCCCTTGCCCTACTATGTACCAGGCACTAGCTAAGCACTTTTGACAGTCCTGATTCCCAAGCCAATTGTTTATTCGTCACATGGTGCCATTTTTCACAACAACACAGGAAATGTCCCAGGCCGTCCAGAAAGCGCCGTCTGCATCCAGAAGACGTAAGGGGATTGACTGCAAAGCCCCGCACGCCATCTGCGCTCTAGGGGCTTTTAAAAAACTCTCCCGTGATTTTCCCCTTTGCTCTGATTTTTCTCTCCCAACGTGATTCATAAAGTAATGAATATTAAAAATAAATAGATTTACTAGGAAAGGGGGAGAAAGCTGACGTCCTCCCCACATATTAGACACGAGGACTGAAAATGAATTCCCTGGTAAGAGCTCCTGACACCCTGCTAGAGGCGTAGCCATCTCGAGCCTGGCAGGCCCCCGGCCGGAGAGCAGGTGACAGGAAATTTTCATCTTCCCTCACCAAAAGAAGAAACCTGAAGTTTGGGGGGGGGGCAATTCCCCACTGGGGCTGAGAGAACTACTGAATGTTGGCCAGAGGGGGGCAGCCGCACCCCAGAATCCTTAGGGAGGGAGAGAGAAGGGAAGAGGAAAAGCCCCGGGAGAGGAGCCAGAGGGGCCGCCCACCCTGCCCTTCCCTCCCCCCCTCTGCTGAAGGGGAGGGCCTTGGCCCATCTCCCACCCCATGGTGCTCTGCAGCACCCTGAGGCTGGCAAACACCACCTCACTTTACAATGCTACTATTCCCCACTTTGTAGGTGAGAAAATTGAGGCAGGGAGAGGTTTGGGGACACAGAGTCCCACGGGCATAGGGAGGGTCAGCCTGGGCGCTCTGTCCACCTCGAGGCCCTTGACCCAAATTCCCATTGAAGAGATGAGGTAAGTGAAGCTCAAACCGCACCCAGCAGGCTTCAAAGGCCAGCGGGCAGCCAGGGCCTCTATGGTGGAGCGCCAGCCCTGGGAGTCATTGGAGGGGGCCGGTCCGCTGGCCACTTTGCTGACCACATCCGTCAGCAGAAGCCCCAGGAACAACAAAGCCATTCTGCTCTGGAGGTTAGGAACCAGCCGACCCGGCAAGTCGGGTACGAGACATTTTAGAGAGAAAGTCCAGAGGAACCGGCCGTTCTGCGGCGGAGGCAGCTCCACCCCTGCCATGGGGAGCTCCACGCCATTCCCGTTCCCTCCCCCTGAGAAGGGATGGGTCGGTTCCCCTTAGGGTGACGTCATCTCTTACCCGCTCCCCCTAAACATGCTCCCCCATGGTCTGTAAATGAGGCTCTAATGCCATCTGGGGTGCAAGCCCATAAAGAGAATTCCCCGATCTCGAACCTGGTCGGCTTAAAGCAGCTTCTAGGCTAGACATCTGGATCAGAACTTGGGGAGACTCCCCAGGGAGGCTCTTCTGAGAGTTCCTTGGTCAGGGATGCTTCTTAGCTTACATTTCCTTGAGGCTTACGGAGGTCTGGGGAAACTGAGCTTGTCAGTATTTCTCACTGTCAGCTCAAGGTTACTGAGGAAGTGAATTTTGACCGTTTGGGAGAAACTTAACCCTAGTCTGCCTGTGTCTCCAGAACCATCAGGTCTCTATTCTCCAGACCCGAGCAATGGGCGGCCAGTTCTCAAGCTCCTGACGAAGTTCCGTGAACCAAGAAACGCCGCAGGAATTCAAATCTGGTCCATTTGAAATTAACTAGTGAGCCGGCCAGAGAGTCACCCCTCCCGGGCGACCCCAGAGCCGGCCAGAGATTTAACAATTGAAATATCCTTCAAAACAAAAGGAAAACCCAAGTGATGTGAGTGAGAGTACATGGTGCGAATCTCTCTCATGAGAAGCTGTTTTATTTCCCAACTAGCCACCCCTCACAAGTCTTCCTGCCACAAGGTTTGTCAGGGCCCACTAAGGCCAAGGCCCTTCCAAGCTGCCGCTGCCACTCAGGGACTCATTTTTGCTGCCATGTGCCCTTTTCTTGGGCCTTCCCCCCCCTTCTCTCTTTGGGGACTACACTATCGTTAATCCCCTCCCTCCCTCCCTCCCTGTCTTCCCAAAAGAAAAAGGAAAGCTCAGTCCTTGCCACAGAGACCCAGCCAAACTAGACCCCTTAAAGGCTCAGGGAGTCCACCGGCCTCCCTGACCTGCCCAAGTTCGGGACTGGTCTTGACCCTTGTGGGCATTCAGCAGCTCTGCCGCTGCCAGTGCCTCCAGATACTCTTCCCTCTTTCTTTCTTTTTTTTTCTCTTCCCCTTTTCCTGACCAGCCCTTCCTCAGGCTCCCCAGCTGGATCTGTAGCCAGGCCACACTCAGCCCGCACATGGGCTCCAGGGCTCTGTCTGGGACCCCCTACTTATTTCTTCTACTGTTTCTCATCAACTCCCAGAGTTTCCATTACTGTTTGCATGCTGATGATTCTCACATAGAGTTTCCAGCCCTAACCTCTCTCGGAGCTTCCAGACTTGCATTTCCACCTAGATGACTGGGAGACGTTCTGGCAGGTCCAAAATGGAACTCAGTGTTTTTTCCCTACCTTCCCTCTCCCCCCCTTCCCTGGCACTGTCGAGGGCACCGTCAAGCCCACTTCCCTCTGCCCGGCTCCCAAGCTAGGAGTCCTCCTGGACTCCTCCCCCTCATCCCCCTGACCCAATATGGTGCCAAAGCCGTCAGTTCTCCCTTCCCACCTCTCTCCAATCCGCTTCCTTCTCGAGCAGCCCCCACCCAGCAGGACTTCCTCACCTCATGCCTGGAGAAGGGCCACAGCTGCTGGGGTAGGGGTCCCATCTACTTCCAAAGGGGCTTCCTAAAACCCAGACCTGCCCCCGTCATCCCTCCCCCCACTTAATAAACACCAATAATAAAAGCTGCCTATTTTCTCCGGGATCCAACACAAAATCTTCTGTTTGATGTTCAAAGCCTTCAGAGCCTGTCTCTGTAATTTAGACTCTTCAGCAATCCCAGGACCTTTTCCCTTCAGTTCTGAAATGGAAACAAGCTCAGGGAGAATGTGCTAAAATAGACCCCCTCCCTCCCATTTGGGGAGCTTGCTTTTTTCTCCTCCATCTTCTCGACATGAGACTCATTTAGCCGTGTCTGGGCTTTTTTGTTTCTGTGTCGAGAGAGACAACTTCTTGTATCTTTTCACATTACACTGATTCTGAGAAAAGATTGTATTTTAAATCTGAAACATTTTAAATCCCCCCGAAAAGTGTTCACAAGAACACTTTTGCACTCGTTTTCACACAATCCTGGGCTCCAAATGTTCTCCCTCCTTCTTCTTCCTCTCCTGAACATTGGGAATGTTACACGTTGGAGAGAAATGCGTCCCCTGGGATGTTTCTGGGGTACACGCTCGAGGTTTCAGAACCTTGCTCTGGAAGGAAAGGAAAGCCAAGGTGCTGCTTCGGTGGGGAAGCCCATCAGGAGCTGCCGTGGGGAAGGGCTCTGAGGACACGGCGAGTGCTCCAGCCCGTCCCAAACCGCCTTAACCCTGACCAATGTGGCGGCCTTTCCCCGGGGAATTGAGAAGGGAGGGCAGACACTGCTTTCTGTGTCTTCGTGAAGTCTGAGGGTTAAGAACAAGTCGCTAATAAGAACCATATGAGCAGCCTGTGCTGAGCTGAAAACCTGACCCCACTACCACGGGCCACGTTTTACATACCAAAGTCTTGAGTAAGAGCCTGGCTTCTGTGATTTACCTTATATGTGCAACAGAAACTCCCAAGAACCCAGACCACTGAGGGTTTGGGTCAACAGCAGAAAGGCAATCAGACGGGTTTTTAAATTCAAAAGAAAGGGCGACTTGGGAAAGGAAAAAAAAAAACTGAAGCTCTAGACTCACTTTACCTTAATCATCTGTATAAGCTCGGAAAAATGTGTAAAAGCATGATCTCAGCAGCCCCCCTGCCAAGAGACACAAACCCCGGCGCGGTGGGGATGAAGCAAGTCCTCGTTAGTCCTGGGAGGGGAGCGGAGAGGGGAAATTTCGAACCGTACAAAATAAAACTAGGGCAGTCATCGAAGGCCAGAGTACCCTGCCTTAAACACCAAGCCCGCTCTCCTCCTTGGATGAGCTACAAACTGACCAGGCAGTGCCCACGGATGCCAAAGGGTCATCTTTGTGGAGTAGCGGCTGGAGGGGCTGAGACTGGGTTTTTTGGGAGGGAGAGGAGGTAGCCACAAGAGATAGCTGGCTCACGCATGGGACATCACTTCTGGGCCCTCAGTTTATTCATCTGTAAATTGGGGGAGAGACAGACGCCACCTCCAAGTCCTTTGTTTCGGTATGACGGTTACGAGTTGGAGAGAAATGCGTCCCCTGAGATATTTCTGGGGTACACGCTCTCTTGCTCTGGAAGGAAAGGTGCTTCTTCGGTGGGGAAGCCCATTAGGAGTGCCCGTCCAGGGCAGAGAGGGGAAGGGAAGGCCCACGTGCTTATTAGACCGAGCTGCGGATGGGTCTAGCTTTGCTGCTATAAAAATCTAAGCTTCCCCTTAATTTGAACTAGAACAAGGAGTTCCACCTTCTGGTGGCCATTAACTCATGGGGAGCGGGAATAAAAATACAAGCAGTAATCAGTCCAGCGTCTCATTTCGTTTTTCTGGTGACCATTCAGATTACAGGAAATGCTCGCCACACCTCAAACCCAAACTCAGGGAGGAAAGGAAGAGTGAGACCGCATCAATTGACCAGGGCTTGCAAGATTTTTATTTGCATTGGTAATGTTTTCTGGAAAAGAAACCTATCATTTAAGCCAACCCAATGTTACTAAGGCAAATGCTATTTTTGCTTAAATTGCGACAGTATTTCAAAGGACGCCCCTGACTGGGGACAGAGTTACTGTGGAGTTTTAGGAGACAAGGTTACAGATTTCAGGAATTTCTGATTCATTCAAAGGATTTGCAAACTCATCACCCACTGCAAACTAAAGCACAATCAGGTATGACCGGAAATGCAACGTGATTTGTATTTTTCAAGGTTTGGAAACGGTATCTTGATGTTTACCAACAAGAATATTGGCTTTAAAAAAAAGCCAAGACTAGGCTGGTGAGTGGAAACTTTTCTTGCAAGAAGATCAGATGAGAAAGTATAGTTAAGTCCCCAGTGGCTAAAATGGCAGGAGAGAGGAGGAGCCGGCAGATACTGGAGCTGCCATATGAGCCTGAAGCGGCTCTGCCTGTGTGCTCCCCGAGGGGGTGGGGGGCTTCTTGGGGACCCACTCAGGACCAGGGAGCTGAGGATTTCTTTGGCTTCGGAGGGTCTTGCTCAGGTTCGTGATCCCCGATATTAATCGCTACTTTGCCTTACTGTAGTCAGAAGAGGGAGTGGAAAGGGGAGACTGTGACCGGCTTAGGAAGTTCATTTCGTGGTCTTCCTCCTATCCTGCTCTTGGCTCAATCTCTCCCCTCGTGTCCCCTGTCCCCGAAGTCACAGTGAAGGGGAAAGGGCAGAATCCGGCTCATGGAGGATTCTGGGGGATTCAGCTGAGCAAACCCTGGGATCCCAGCTTCTCTGTGGTATCAGCTGAGAGAGATCTCTAGAAGCGACACCCAATAGAAGAAGCCTTCTCTGGATCTGCAGTTAGTGGAAAGTGCTTTCTCTTGCCCGTCTCAAGTGACAAAGAGCAAATGCGGAGGCAAGTCCCAAAGCTTGGTGCCATACAGCAGACAATGTCCCCGAGAGCCCCCCGCGGCTCCCTCCTAATTCTCCCTCCTGACTCCTACAAATCAATCGGATGATATTTTGAGCCCCTTTCTTCCTAAAGGGAATTATTAGTCATCATTTCGCTTAACCCGAGAACAAAGGAACCCTTCCTCCAAGTAAATTCGGTCCCCAAAGCATTCATTAACACCTGATGGACACAGGAACTGGGAACCCAAGGAGGGATGACTGACCTCAGTGCACAAGTGGGGGAGGGGAACTCTCGTTAAAGGGAAAGCTTGCTTTTAAACTCCTTTCTAACTTCTGTCTGCATTGGGCTCTCGACGTAATTTTTGGTCCCCAAAAGCTGTGGTAAACACTGGACAGAGCCCTAGACAAGTCAGGACAGAAGAGGGGGGGAAGGGCACCTCTGGGGGGAAAGGCCTTAGCAAAAGCCCAAGTAAATGACTAAAATCACTTAACATTGGTACTTAAAACCAAAATGCCTGGGGAGCAGGTGGGAAGTGGGGGGCCGGTTCAGAGCAGGCGTTCTATATGCAGGAAGGACAATATTCCACCCGGGTCACACTATGGGCAGAGCATGGAGATGGACTGGGGCAGGGCAAAGACAGTCTGCAGGGAGGTGAGAAAATCTGGAGGTCAATCTGCAGAGACTGGGGAGACGGAGAGAAAGCTGGGTAGGGGGCCTGAGCTGCGGGGTCCTGCAGAGGCTCCCCCAAAGAGCTCCAAGGGACACATGGGACAAACTCCCCTGAAGGAAGAGGCAGCCGGCGCCTCCAGATCCTCACAGATGGGGAAGGGGAGACTCTTGGGAGGAGCTGGGTCTGGGCAGGGGCTGGGAATCATGGGCCCAGGGGCAGCTAATGGGGCAGGGATGCAGGAAGAGAGGCAGGCACCTGGCTGGGCACTGCCAATGCCGCAGGGCAAGAATCAACCTGCTGGTGCTTGGGCACACTGGGAAGTGGCCCGGCCTGGAAAGGCAAGAAGGCCTGAGTTCAAATCTGCCCTTGGGTCACTGCCCCTCTCTGGCCATGAGCTTCCTCATCCAAAGAGAGCCTAGAAAGGGAGCTGGGAGGCTCCAGAGAGCTCTGCCCAGCCCCATTGTTCTCATCAATCAGGAGCAAAATCTGCCCCCACCGGGGTCAAACATGGCACGCTCGGCCCCGGGCATGGCCCCTAATGAAAAGGAGAACCAAAGAAACCCAAGATGTGCCTTTAAGAAAAACCTGGGGAAGGGGCAGGAGGCAGCTGGGGGGGAGGGGCAAGAGGTAGCTCAGAGGGGGAGGAGCAGGAGCGAGCACGGACTGGGGTTTGAGATTTCACAGCTGTAGACCCCCCCTCCCGCCCCCCCCTCCCTGGCTCTTCCAGTACTTTAAGGCAGCTGTCCCATCATGCCCTGCTCCCGCTCCCCCACCCCTCCTCTATGAATTGGGTCCAGGGCCTTCAGCCAGGAGGGCTCGAGCTCCTTCACCCACTGCCCCCCCCAGCCACTCTCAGCATGGGGGGCTCTAGACCCGCCGCCGTGGAGGCCCCGCTCCTCCCCAGGGAGCCACCTCAAAGGCAACAAGGAACACCATTTCTAGGGACACGGTCATCGGGCATCGATGGCAAAAGGCCGCTGCCCTGCGCCATCAGGGGCAGGTACAAGGCGGGGGGGGGGGGGGGCGGGGGTTAAACAACCTGGGCTTGGACCATCTGCCTCTTCAATGCCACGGGAGAGGAGGCGGCGATTACTTTGGGAAATGGGCCGGAAGGGAGCCATGGAAGCAGCCAGAGGCGCCGACCCGGAGCCTCCCCGAAACACGGCTCATCTCGTCCTTTTGAAGGAAAACAAGGTCCTTGACCCTCACCCCCAGTGCTCCCACCAGGGGAGCCCCCCTCCTTTCCTCGGGTTTGCATCAGCCAGGGGCCCCGACTTCCTCTGAGCCAGGCGGAGCACAGGGTGCCCAAATCCTCCTGGGAGCGAGGGAGCACCTCCTCCGAGTTCCCAGAATTGGAACCTCCCCTGGCAGGGACCTCAGTGCTCCCTCTGGCGTGTGCCTCCTCACCACCCCCCACGAGGCTGGGCCGGCTTCCTCCCTCCCCCGGGGATCTCCTGAGCCCTGGGAGGACCAGGGCCGGCTCCTTCCCCTCAGAGGGGATCACAGACTTGCTCGTGCACTTAGGGTTAGGGTTAGGGCCAGAGGAGGCTCAGGGTCGGCGGTTCTTATCCACGCGCGCTTTTTTCTAAGCCTCCGGGTTCGCCCCCGACCGCTCTTCCCGGCACCACCATCCGAGCCAGGCTTCAGCTCGCGCTTCCCCGGCGCCTCCGACACCGTCTGCTTCGGGCCAAAGCCCATCTTGCTGAGGTTCGGGCTCGCGCCGGGGACTGCGTTTCCCCAAAAGGCCGACTGATCTTTCTTCAAGAATGCCTCCCTGGGGCATCCCTTGGCGCTCCCTCTGCCAACTGCCCCCCACCCCGAGAGGCAAAAGGGGAGGCCTTCCGGGGTGGAGGAAAGCGAGCAGAAGGGCAAAGAAAACAGGGGCGTAACGAGCCGTCCGGTGGAACTGGACCGTGGCGGGCAGGGAGGGGGCAGCAGGGGCTCCCACGGTAGTCTGGGTGGGGGCTGACCAGGGTCTGCACCCAGCGTGTCACTGTGGGAGGGGAGAGAAGGCTTGACAACGGACTGGACCCGTGGGGAGGAGAGTCGAGAATGACGGTGGCGGGAAGGTCGGCAGCGCCCCAACAATAGCAGCAGAGCCTGGGGGAGGAGGAGGAGGGGGAGGAAAGGATGAATCCCAGTTTGGCCCGAGTCTGATGGGCCTCTCGGCTTAAGATGGCGTCAGCAAAGCCGGTTTGGAGCGTCCCCTCGGACGCTGGCCGTGTGGGCTCATCCACACAGAGCGGGCACCCTGAGCTTTCCCCTCTTATCTCTCTCCTTCGTTAGGGCACAAGAACATGAGTCTTCTCGGACGGCTCTGGGTCGTTTTCTGCCTCTTCGACGTCGCCGTGCACGGTCAGTACGCCACGTTCCAGACGGATGAAGACTACGAGGAAGAGAGCGACGAATATTCCCCCGCGCTGTACTTTCGTTCCGCCCCGGACGACGGCATTTCCTCTCACCCGAGTCCCTTCGGCTGTGCCGCGGAATGCTTCTGCCCCCTGAGCTTCCCGTCTGCCATGTACTGCGACAACCGCCGGCTCAAGACGATCCCAAAGATCCCGGCGCACATCGAGCAGCTCTACCTGCAGTTCAACGAGATCGACGCCGTGACGGCGCAGCCATTTGCCAACGCTTCCAACCTGAAGGAGATCAACCTGGGTCACAACAGAATCGAGTCTCCCAAGATCGAGCGCGGCGTATTTGCCAAGCTCTCGAGTCTCTTACAGCTGCACCTGGATCACAACGCCATCGACGAGTTTCCGGCTCCTCTCCCTAATTCCCTGGAAAAGCTGCTTCTGGCTTACAACGAGATCTCCAGGGTGGAGGCGAGCGCCACGGAAGGGTTGGTGAATCTGACCACGCTCGACCTCTGCCACAATCGCCTTCGAGACTCGTCCTTAAGAGGCAAGTTTTCCCAAATGGGCAAGTTGGCGCAGCTCAATCTATGCAGCAACAGGTTAGAGTCGATGCCCGCGGACTTGCCTTCCTCGCTCATGCACCTGTCGCTAGAAAATAACTCCATCGCTCTCATCCCGGCCAATTACTTCCAGAGGTTCCCCAAGCTTCTGGCCCTGAGGGTGTCGTCCAACAGCCTGCGGGAGGTTCCCTACGCCGTTTTCAACGTCTCCAGCCTCATCGAGCTCAACGTGGGGCACAACAGCCTGAGGCAGGCCTTCTACATCCCGAGAAACCTGCAGCATCTCTACATGGAAGACAACGACATCGAACGTACGTAAAAGCCCGTCTTTTGAAAGAGGGACTTAGGGGGGTCTCTGACGGTGAAGGAACCCCGGGAGGACCTGGGCGGGACGAGGCTGAAATCCCGTGCAGGCAGAACGGCTCCGGCCTCGGAGTGCAGACAAGGAAAGCGTCCTTGCTGCTAAATGTCGCTCTGCTCCGTGGAAGGCTCAGGCAAGCCCAAAGTCCGTCCCCACCTAACTTTCCTTTCCCTGGTTCACCTGAAAACCAGTTAAACTGTGACTTCTCCAAGGGCTCGCGGGAGCCGGTATAGACGCCGCTAACTACTTCTTGACCGCGGCGGTGGAGGCGTCACTCCCTGCGGGAGGCATTTAAGCCAGGCCCAGAGGTGTCCTTAGTTCTTAGTGACAATGGAGGCCTTCCGGACGCTAACTCTCTGTTTTTACTTTACAGACGTAAATGTCACCCTGATGTGCCCATCCATTGACCCAACGCATTATCACCACTTAACCTACATCCGTCTGGACCAAAACAGGCTAAAGGAGCCAATTAGTTCCTACGTGTTCTTCTGCTTCCCTTACATCCACAGCATTTATTACGGAGAACAAAGAAAACCCGACGGGCAAACGGTAGTGCTGGGGACCCAAGTGTTCCGCAGGGTTCGGGGAGAGGAGGAAGAAGAGGAAGAAGGCGGCGATGGAGAAGGCAATGAGCCTGAGGGGCAGGAGCCGGGAAGAACAGAAGAGAACTTTGAGCCTTACTTCTACGGGATGCAGTGACTTCGGAAACCTGCAGCTTTACGCTTCTCCTTTGCACCGCTTACTAGCCATGCCAAATAAACCGAAACCAGCACGCAGCTCTGCAGAACGCCAAGGGTCCGACGTTTTTAAAGCCTGAAAGAGTCCCCCGTCCCCGCCCACCATAGCCACCTGGATCTCACTGCCTTCTCCTCAATGCTTAACCCCTGGGGAGAAAATGTCCCCAAGTAGTGAAAGAGCACACATGTCACCAAAGCAGAGGGCTCCGATTTCTGCCACGCCCAGGGTCCAATTCCACCCCCGGGGTGAGTTACCACCCCCCTGGTTAGTTACAAGAGCCCCCCACTGGTTAATTACAAGGGCCCCCCACTGGTTAATTACAAGGGCCCCCAAATGGTTAGTTATGAGGGCCCCCCACTGGTTAGTTATGAGGCCCCCCCACTGGTTAATTACAAGGGCCCCCCCACTGGTTAGTTACAAGGTCCCCCTGACTGGTTAGTTATGAAGGGCCCCCACTGATTAATTATGAGGGCCCCCTCTTTATCACTTGTGTTAAAATAAGACAGAATTATACTTGGCCAACAAGGTCTGTGACAAAGGGGGTGCAGAAATGGCTCCCGGGGTCTGTGGGAAAGCAGGATGAGAATGGGGAGGAACCCAGGAGAACCTCTAGAACTAGACCCTAAAGGTCCAAGGTCACATGGATCCGAACTGAGTCTCTGAGGCTAAATCTGGGAGTCCTCAGGTTCCTTGATGGGCCGAACGTGGGCATGTGGACAAAAGGTGGCAGCAGCAGGTGTTGGGGCGGCAGGGACACGAGCATCCTCATCCCCCACATGGCTCCCTCCTGGTCCCCCACGTGACTCCCTTTTGGTCCCCTCCTGGTCCCCCATGTGGTCCCCTCTTGGTCCTCCACGTGGCTCCCTTTTGGTCCCCTCCTGGTCCCCCACGTGGTCCCCTCTTGGTCCCCCACGTGACTCCCTTTTGGTCCCCTCCTGGTCCCCCACATGGCTCCCTCCTGGTCCCCCATGGGGCCCCCTCCTGGTCCCCCACGGGGCCCCCTCCTGGTCCCCCACGTGGCTCCCCTCATCCCCCTGGGCCAGTGGCTGCTTCAGGAGCCCCTTTCTTGGCTTGTCTGCTTCAAGCCTTTCCTCCTTCAGGGTAACCTCGGAATCCAGGCCACACTGGCTGCACTCCTTCATTGTCTCGAAGCTTGAAGCCATCCAACAGCCAGGGCGCTGCTCCCGTGGGCTGACCTGGACCCCGGCTCACCGCTGGCTCCTCCTGCTCTGTCCTCCCCTTGGCAGAAGGCACTCCAAAGTGAGGGCACAGGCACCAGGGGCCAGGGACACAGAGCGCCCCGCTTCCGTGCTTCTGGGCCTTGATGGAGGCTTCCCGCCTCGCCCCCAGCTTGCCCTGGGTCCTCCTCTCGGAGGCTCTCATCTCTGGGCTTCCCGGCTCAGGGGCCGGCTTGCCCAGGAGAGCTTTTCCAGTCCCCCACTGGGCCCCTTCTCCCGCTCCCTGGTTTGTAGTTAGTGCCCACCCATACAGCGGCTCCTCCCAGGAGTCGCTGTCCCACCTCAGCACCACGGAGAGGGCCCTGCACCCAGTAGGCATTTTATGAATGTTCCCTGCCCCAGCTGGGTTGAGTCACTTTCACGAATGGAGCTTCCTGAAGCCTGGCCCCATTCACCAAGTGCGCGTTTTGTGCCCATTTTACGCCGAGGCTTCTGGCCGGCTCCTGTTTTCCCTGGCCGCCTCTTCCTCACCCCAGGCAGAGATACGCAGAGGATGGCCACTTCCTCCTCCTGCCCATTTCACAGAGGAGAAAACCGAGCTGATGCTTCCATCGTGACTTGCCCGGGGTCTCACAGAAGGAAGAGGAGTTTCCTGACTCTGGCCTGCAGCTCTGACCGCTGGGCCACCAGGCTGCCTGGAGGCCCGGGGACCACGCCCTGGGTTCTGTACCAGCGGGGGGACCACTAAGCCTCCCTGGAACCAGCTTCCTCAATGTGAAGCGGGGGCATCCATCCTCACAGGCCGGCCAGGGGGTCCTGGAGCGGCAAATGTCTGTGAAGCACAGGGCGAGTGGCAGTCGTCGCTACTGGCGCTTTCTGGAAAACCCTGTGCCTGGGTCCCGAGGGTCTGGCACAGTGCCGGGCACACGGCAACCAAGGCTGATGGCTCAGTGCCGGTCAGTGCCCTTCGACAAAGGCCCAGGGAGAAGTCCTGCCCCCCGGGGGGAGGGGACACTCCAGGCCTGGGAGGGGGATGCCCCTGCCCTCTGGGGGAGGGGACGCCCCAGTCCTCAGGGGAGATGCCCCGGTGCAGGGTGGAGGGGACATGCCCCAGAGAGGGGTAACTAAGGAGAAAAGGATCTGCAGAAGACACGAGGGGACACCTGGAGGAAGCAGGGGAGCCAAGGGATGCAAACCAAAGCGACTCCCAGAAACTCCTCCACGTGCACAATTATCCGGCCCCCCCCATTTTGATGAAGGAACCCAAACATCCGGGAACGAGGGCCACAAAGGCCCTGCAAACATCCACATGCCAAGTCACAACTGAGCATTTATTAAGCACCGAGTGCATGCCAGGGGCTGCGCCGGGCACCGGGGCTACTGGACAGAAACAAAACCACCTGGGCTCCAGAGGACGGTATTCTACGGGAGGAGCCGGAGTGCGCAGTGGGCACCAGGAGAAGCTTACCCCAAGGAAGTGGGTGAGAGCACTGCCGGGGAGGACAGGCCTGAGCCTCCAGGGAGGGCGGCAAGTGTCAGGTGGGAGCCTGCGGGAAGGACACGGATTCTCGGCTGTTACCTGGGCAGCGAGGTGCCAGCCATGCCCCATGCAGGCACTGCCCTCCGTCTCACGGATGTTTGACCCTCCCGGGCTGCCCACCCCGGTAATCACACCATTGTCCCAACCACAAAATACGTGACAAAACAGGGTGTCCGGGAAGGTTCGTTTTGCTGAGACACCTGAGCCCCGGCCCCCCCAGAGCCCTCTGTGAGCCCCCCTCCTCCCCCCACACAGGAGGAGAGAGCGAGCTTACGAGGAGGCCCCAGGAAAAACGCTGACGGGTCCAGCAGTGCAAACATTCCCGCTAAGACATAAACTCTGCACTCCTCGGGAGGCCCGTTAATGGGATACATATGCCGGAGCTTGGCGCGCGAGCTGATGCGGAAAGCAGATGGCGCGTCTCCTAGGAGAGGGTCAGATGACGGAAGGGCCCGGCCACCCCCCGACACAGAGCAGCCGGGGTCCGCAGGCGGGGGCGGGGGCTCGGAGCGGCTCAGGCACCTCTGAGCAGCGCTCGGCGCTCGCCGACAGCGGCAGGAATGTTGGCAGGCCCGACTCCCCCACGGAAAGGGCTTTCCGCGCCGTCCGCCCCAGAACGCTGGAGAGCCTGAAGCCCGCGGCAGCGTCCTGAGCTCCTGCGCCCTCCCACCGCGAGCCAGCCGGGAAGAGAGCCGCGGACGCTGGGAAACAAGGCCAGGTAGGCTCTCTAAGCGCCGCAGGGTGGCCGGGCGCACCCCCCTGAAGGACCGGGTTTTAAAGCAGGCTCCCGCCCTTACGGTCACCAGCGAGGGATCTTGTTGGAGCCCCGTCCAGCTTCGGACTCTGCCGCCCCCGGGTCCCTGCCGGTGCTCGTCCCTGAGGGCTCCTGTGCAGTCCGGCCAGACCACCCCCCATTTCAAACACTGTCCAGTCTGCCCGCGTGCCCCCTTTGCCCGCCGCCGTAAAGAAGCTCCCTCTGAGAGGGGCAGGAGGAGGGCGAGGAAAAGGCAAAGCATTTCTGGCTCTGAAAAGCTCAAGTGGGAACGGCCACAGGCGCTCGCCCGGCACACAGGGAGCAGCCGCCGCGGCGAGAGCGCGCGGGGCTCGCTGGCGGCTCTGTGGCTTCCAGTGTTAGCACAAAGCGAGAGAACAGGCAGGCGCGGGATAAGCAGCGGCCGGTTCACAGAGGCTCCCTTAGCAGCTGGCCGGTCCCGTCTCTCCTTCTCTGTCCTTAGGCCCCTCAGGAGGGAACAGAAGCCCACCCGCCGGCCTCCGCAGAGACCCCCGCCGCCGCACCTGCTCCGGGCCGCCATGAACGCCCCGCCGGCCGCCTTGGTCTGGCTGCTCCTGCTGCCCTGGGTCAAGCCGGCCCCACCCACTGCGCAGAGCTCTCCCACAGAGACTTTGGGAGAACTGTGGGATTATGAGGAGCCGCCGCGGGATGGGGACGCCATGAAGGTACCGGGTTTCTTTTATTCTAGAGCCGCACGCGGTTGCTCGACGCCATTGGCTCCTGCGCACAACGGGCGCGGCCATTTAAGCGATTTCAAGTCACTCCTCGCCATCACAGTCCCAGAGCGGACTCCCAGGGGCGTTTAAGTGAGGGCCTCGGAGTCCCTGGCAGCAAAGGGCACACTGTGCCCGGCTCCGGCACCCCCTCCCCCCCGGGGCCGCGGGGCTACAGCCCGTGCTGGCCGGGCTCTCCGGGGCCACAGTCCCAGGGTGCTTCAGATGTGGGAGCAGGACCAGAAAGCACGAGTTGGGGCGTACGGGTAAGTCCCTCTAAGTGACATCACTGGCCTAATAAGGAGCAGCTCCTACCCTGGGCCTGGGACGGTGCAGACCTCCTGGGCTATGGGTCACTCTGGGGTTCTGGCCGCCCCCCCCAGAGAGGAATACAGACCCAGGTGCCCTGCCTCAATGCCTCTGACCCCCTGCCATTCACACGAGGCTCTTGGTCCCATACTGCACGCCACACTCGGGAGCAGGGCCCACTCGGCGAAGGCCGCACCAGAGAGGCTGGCCCGGGGGGGCAAGCCACAGGTGGAGCACGAAGCCCTTCGTCTACACTGGCTTTGATCGTGTACTCAGTTTACTAAGGATGGAAAGTAAAAGGGAGTTTCTGAATGGTCACACTGCTGGGTCTCAGGGCGCAACGGGTCCACACTCCCAGTTAACCGAGGGGAGCACTTAGGGTCCAGGGAGACCATGGAATCAAAGCAGTAAGAGGCCCCCTGCAATCATCTGACCCTACTGTGCGCAGATGGCATGGGACCCTAATGCGCGCTCCTCCAGCTTCCCATTAATGGTGACAACAAACCACTAAAATGGAGGCGTGCAAAGCCCCTTATGTGGATCCTCTCATCTTCCCCTGTGAGGAAGGTGATGGTATTATTCCTGTTTTACAGACAGGGAAACTGAGGTAGAGGACAGCTGGTCTGAGTTGGGATCTAAATTCAGCTCTCACTGACTCCAAGCTCAGGGAAGTCTTGCATAGCACAGTCAGCTTGCTAGCTTGTGCCCAGTGGCTCCACGTGCCCACTGACATTGTGTGCCCAAAGGCTTCACATGCCCAGTGGCTCCATGTGCCCAGTGGCTTCACATGCCCAAAGGCTTTATGTGCCCAGTGGCTCCATGTGCCCGGCTCCCTTTCTTTCTGTGTCCCCATGCCTTTGCCCAGAGTGAGTGCTTGATAAAGGCTTTTTCCACTCATTCATTCATGAACCAGAGTAAGAGATGGATCGTGTGGCGAGGGCTGGCAGGGGGGAGCAGTCAGAGTATCCCACTGGTAGGAGGCGGAGGTCAGGGAGAACTGAGGAAAGTCCTCGCACTTATGGGAAGGCACGAAGGAGAGCCCACGGCCTGGGCAGGCTGCAATCTGAGTCCCTGGGAGGAACATCCCAAGGGAGGAGATCGCAGGCCCACTGAGGCATGTCTGGCAGTGGAGGATCCTGTGCCCCCCTCCTCTCCCACCCCCTGGGGAAGGAATCCTCCCACCCTGGGCTCCCCTGACCGCCTCCTCCAGGCTCTCTCGCTTTTCTGCCTCCGCTCCTCCAAAGGATTATCCTTCAGAAGGTAAGCTCCCTGACGCCAGGGCTGGTTCCCTTTTATATTCCCACCCCTGACACGGCTCCGCCCTGGGCCACGCCCCCGGACTCCCAATGGAGCATTCTGGACACACTGGCCCCCAACAAGAAGGGGCCACAGCCAAGTGCTTTGGAAGTGACGTCCTTGCGTGAGGGCCCTGACACAGCCCCGCTCATCACCCGGGAGGGGCTCCGGCCCAAGTGGGGTCCCCCAAGCAATGCCCAAAGCAGCCCTGGCTCGAGACTCGCTCTGTCCCACCCAGCGCCCCCATTACAAAGGGTCTATCGGGTTTGTTTTTTGGCTGAGTCAGGTAACCCGCAGTCACCTGTGTTCTTCTGATAGAAAAACGAGGTCCTGACCGTCCTACACGACGTACAGAAAGACGAAAGCCCGACGGAACAACCAGAAAGAGCCGAAGCTGGCGGTAAGGAGGCCGGGCCGGGCGGGACTGGGGGCTGGGCTGAACCCCCAGAACTTGTGGCCTGGCGGAAGCCGATTCAGCTCAGCGTGAAGTGACCGGAGCACCCCGGAAGCAAAAGCCCTTTGTCTACACCTGCACGGGGGCCGGTCCCTCCCCAGCGCGTGAGCCCCTTGGGGCAGGGAGGAGAATGGGGGGCATCAGCACAGGGCCTGGCACAGAAGAGAGGCCTGTAGTCTGGCTGACTAGGCCAATGTGTCAGGGAGGGGGAGCTCTCCACATTAAAAGGAAGCCAGAGAAGTGGCCTAGGGCGCACGTGCCCCCCCCCACAGTGCCCCCTCACACAGTGGCCCCCCCATACACATGATATACAAGAGCTGAACCTGGGACCGAGAGCTGCTCCAGCTGCTGACTCTTTCCAGGGTTCTCTCTGCTCTTACGAGGGCTCCTAAGTTCTCCTGGCCCCTGGCCCCGGCTGTCCCCTCTGGGTCTGTCAGCTCAGAAAGAGAGGCCTGAATGCAGAAGCCAGTCCCGGGAAGGGGCCGGCCGCGGCTGGGGAGCGGGAAGGCCCTTGCGGGCGGCCTTGCTCACTGCCCCGTCGTCCCTTAGAAATGCCCACCTGCCTCCTGTGCGTCTGTCTCAGCGGCTCTGTGTACTGCGAGGAGACGGACATCGACGCCGTGCCCCCCTTGCCCAAGGAGACGTCCTACCTCTACGCCCGTTTCAACAAGATCAAGAAGATCACGGCCAAAGACTTTGCAGACATTCGTAAGTGCCTTCCGTTCCTTTGAATTCTGAGCTCAGATGGCCCGGGGGGCATCTCTACACCCAGAGCAGAAGAGACCCCAGTGAGAGGCCCTGTGGGCACGGCCCACTTGGCTTATTTTTTAACTTTCTGTCAGGTGCCCGCTGCCTCCTGAACCTTCAGCACCCAGGACAGTCCCTGGCACAGGGCGGCTTTAAGGGCGACTGTGTTAGGAGAAACGGTGGCAGAGGGGGCAGAACCAGGGGAGCCTAAAGACAAAGAGCTTCAGAAGCCTTTGACCCTCGCCCTTCTGCAGTCACCGGCCCCAGGGAGGGGCTGGCACAAAGTGCACAATGGCTCAGCAATAAACATCCGTGCTCACGTCTGAGCTTGCTGGCGACATGGCCAGTGCGGACGCCTGCTTGGCGCGTCCGTGTGTACGGCCATTGTTTTTGGTTTCTCTTCCCCCAATGGGAAGGAGGAAAGGAAGGAAAGAAAATGTTTCCTGGGAAAAAAATCTCATTTTAAAAACTCTACCCAACATTTGAAAGCCTGTGTCCGTGACGCCCTGGGACGCCTTTCTATTCTTTTCCGTGCGCTTTTTAAAAGGGCTATCCTGGTCTTCATTGGCCAGCAGACTGCTGGCCCTCTCCTCCCTTCCACCCCATCCCCACCAAGAGAAAGCAAAGAAACCAAACAAATTGGAACGAGATCTCGGAAAAGTGAGCGTGACCTCTGCCCTCTGTGCCCATCACCTCTCAAGAAGGAAGAGGCGAGAGCCTCTGTCCCCACGTCTGTGCTCTCACGCGCCACCAGAACCTCAAAACTTTCGGGGGGGGGGGGCCTGCTGTCCTCCCTGCTTCCTCCAGGCTGGCGCTTTCGTCCTTTCCCATTTTCCTCCTTTCTATACCAGGACGGCCCTCCTCCTGTGCCCCCTTCTCTTCCTGAACCAATCCGCCTAGAACCTGGCTCCCAGAAGTGCTCGTTACCCTCCCTGATTCACCAGGGTGGCCCACCCTGGAGCTAGCTAGTGGTCCACTCAGACCTTCCTCTCCACTCCCAAGTGGAAGGGCATCTTGGTCCAAGACTCAGATTGTCCCAGTCTGACCAGACGGCCCCTCCTCAGGCTCTTCCTCCTGCACTCTCCAGCCCTGTGGCATCCCTCCTCAGAAGCACAACGCCCACATGCACAGCCAGAGTTTGAAGCCCTCTGCGATCTGGCTTCGGCCAGACCTTCCAGGGAAGCTGTGGTTTCCTCCCCTGCAATGTTCCAGCCGGAGGGGGCCCTTGGCTGGCCCCCAAATTTGTTTTATCACCTCCTGACCCTGGGCAGTCGTTCCCGAGGCTGGAATGAGAGCCCTTCTGAGTCCAACATTACAGAACCTCTCGTCCTTCAGGGCTCAGCTTTGGGGCCGAGAAGCCAAGTGAGTTTTCCCTTCTCTGACTGATTCCCTCCTTTGTGCTGATGATCTTGGCCACAGACTACACCCTTTATTCCCCTTGTCTCCCTGGGGCCTGGATAGTTAGCGTAACCGGGTCCTGTCGGAACCCGGGGACTTCATTTCTTGTGCCTCAGTTTCCACATCATGAGAACGCCAAGCTGAGCCAAAGCAGGTGACAAAGAAAGGCTCGATCTCGTTTCCTCACTGCAGAAGGGTGACCTGGACAACGTGGCTGCTAAGGGAGTCTCTCTCTATGCCTTTAAATGGTCGTGAAACGGTGCCAGTTTAAGATGACATGAAATCTAATATTTATTGATATTTTTATTTGGGGTTCTTTCCCTCAAGCTAACTTAAGAAGACTCGATTTCACTGGAAACCTGATAGAAGACATAGAGGACGGGGCCTTCTCCAGGCTCTCCCTGCTTGAGGAACTCACGCTTGCAGAGAACCAACTGTTAAAGCTTCCCGTTCTGCCCGCTAAGCTGACTTTATTTAATGCAAGACACAATAAGCTCAAAAGCAAAGGCATCAAAGCAAACACGTTCAAGGTAAGAAACATCCTCATAAAAAGCGCCCCAAGGAAACAAACCTTAGCCCAAAGGCTGGCAGGCTGCTGATTGCCAGCCTGAGGGCCTTGGGTCTAGTCGTTGAAACAAGACCTCTCTGCCCTTCTGTCCTGTCCATCCACAGTTGGTCATCCACTTAGCAGCCCAGCTGCTGGTGCTGGGTGCTGGTACTGCTGCTGAAGCCCAGCTGGTACTGGTGCTAAAGCCCAGGTGGTACTGGTGCTGAAGCCCAGCTGGTACTGCTGCTGAAGCCCAGCTGGTACTGGCGCTAAAGCCCAGGTGGTACTGCTGCTAAAGCCCAGCTGGTACTGGTGCTGAAGCCCAGGTGGTACTGCTGCTAAAGCCCAGCTGGTACTGGTGCTGAAGCCCAGCTGGTACTGCTGCTAAAGCCCAGCTGGTACTGGTGCTGAAGCCCAGCTGGTACTGGTACTGAAGCCCAAGTGGTATTGCTGCTGAAGCCCAGCTGGTGCTGGTGCTGAAGCCCAAGTGGTATTGCTGCTGAAGCCCAAGTGGTACTGGTGCTAAAGCCCAGGTGGTACTGGTGCTGAAGCCCAGCTGGGTCTGACCAGGCCACTCCTCCCCCTTCTCTGGTGACTTCTTAGTGCCTCCAAGCCAGGGCCCAGAGGCCCCTGAGAGCCCTTCCAGCCTGGGTCCAAGCCCCCCTTCCGGGCTGGTTACACGGGACTGCAGCAGGCAGCCTGCCTCCTGGCTCTCCCACATTCTGTCATCTCTAGCCCACGTGACTTGGCCCAGGCTGCCCCCCAACCCTAGAAGGATAGACTCCCTGGCTCCCTTCCAAAGACTGGGGGCTCGGGGTGCCTGCTGCAGGACCTGCCTTCCTCCTGAGCTGCCCCCTGCCCAAAGCAGGCTCCACTGAGCCATGTAAGGAAGGCTCAGCCCGAAGCCCTTGTTCCCCCAGAAGCTGAAGAACCTCTCCTTCCTCTATCTGGACCACAACGACCTGGATTCGGTGCCGCCACATTTGCCGGAGAGCCTGAGAATCCTTCACCTTCAGGTACCCAGTGCTCCAGAACCTGTAGTTGGGCCTAGTCCAGATTTATGCCAGTGGGAATCACTTCCTTCTCTGAACCTGAATGCCCAGCAACCCCCATGCTGCCTGACCCTGTGCTTGGCTGATTAACTGAAGGCTCTCACTCTGTCTCTGGCTGTGTCTGTCTGTCTGTGTCTCCTTCCTTCTTTCCTCTCTCCTTCCCCCCCTCCCTCCTTACCTCCCTCCTCCTCCCCAGACTCAGGGTTTATCGCTGCACTAACTCTCGCTTCCTCCCCAACGCTGCGGTCTTTTGATGAATTGTGCTCGTTCCGCCCCTTCGCTTGGTCTTTCCCATTTCCTCTGAAACTGCCCGCTCCATCGTTCTTTCCTTATATTTCCTCCCACACACACCCCGGGCCTTGTCCAGCCTCCTTCCAATTCAGGGCCAGGCCCTTGGTTTTCAGTTTCTGGTGGTAACAAAAGACTTGCAGAATTGCCCGTTCCTTTGCTCTTTCTGACCTCTTTGGGGTGTCCACACTAGAGTTTTCGAGCGGGGTCAGTGACTTCTTCAGCATGACCCCAAATTCGAGGCACCTTGCCCGGGGTCCCACAGCAAGTGTCTGAGGGTGCCCCCAAACCTTTGCCCCGCTGCTTTGCTGGTGGCTCGGGCCAAGCCCGTCCGAGCCTTCCATCCCACCTGGGGTCTTCCCGGGCTTGAAGCTCCCACCTTTCCCCGGACAAGCGAACACGGGGGCACATTGGGGAGGACGTTTGTCTTTCCGTGCCCAAGGACAGCTGGGTGAGGCGGAGCCCCGCCTGGAGCTTCCTAACCCACCTCTCTTGTGTTCCAGTTTAACAACATAGCCGACATCACGGATGATACGTTCTGCAAGTCCAACGACACGCGGTACATCCGGAGCCGCGTGGATGAGATCAGAATGGAGGGCAACCCCATCCTCCTGGGGAAGCATCCCAACAGCTTCATCTGCCTGAAGAGACTGCCCACTGGAACATACTATTAGCCGGGGCGCTCTCAGCCGCTTGCAGCCCTGGGGGAAAGCCAGCTGTCGCTTCCCTCTCATTTAAAGGACCCTATAGTCTTGTTCAATGATATTTTTGTATGCCCCTGGCAGCTTTCAGACACCTACCCTTTGTTTTGTTCTTTTTTAAACTAGAATAGTTAGAAAACTTTACATCTACCTTACGTTTTGAGTTCAGAATGTAACATAATGTGAATAATGGAGGCTAGTCGTAGAAACATCACCGCAGAGCCCACTTGGTCCGTGGCAAGATGTCGGGCACGCTGTGACGATGCCTCTGTGGCTCCGTCTCAGCTGGGGGCACCTCCTCCTCGCTGCCAGTGTGTACGCACGTGTGGGTACGCACCCAGGACTGGCTCTCTGCCGCCCCTCCTTCTCGTTCTTGCCTGAGGATGCCTCCCTGGCTCAAAGTGAAATATTTTCAGGCACCCACAGTGTTTGCGCGCTGGACTGACATCAGGGAGGGACTCGTTACCGTTGTAGGCCATGAAACCTGGCAGAGTCTGCTACGAGACCAAACTTTTCAACTGGAGACAACTTCTCCATTCCTTTGGCCAAGTCCCAATAAAATGTTCATTTACAGGACCCGACTCTGGTTTGTGGAGGTCCAGTCGAGACGATTTCTCCGGCAGCGTTCCCAGAATGCTTCCCATTCTCGGGGGGTCTGCTCCCTCCAGCTCTGAGGTGGTTAGCATAAGCAGGATCACTCTCCCCCCCACCCAATCTTACAGGTTTGCACAAGGGTTAAAGGGCAAAAGCAAAGTTTGACTTGGGAAATGATCTCTGGTCTTTCTGATCCTGGTCTAGTCCTGCTTCTCCAGCCCAGGAGAACGCTTCTAGTGAGGGGAATGCAGCCGCGCTGCTAGTTGAGCCCATGTTTCACATGTAGTTTCCAGGGAGAGCTCAGCCCCCACATGCTAAATCATGAAAGGCTTTGGTGGACCCGAGACCCCGGTTCTGTGGTCATCCCTTCCCCAGAGAGAGATTACAAGGCCTCCTCTTCCTTCCTATCTTCCCATCCCAGCCATGTCCTTGCCCAAAGTCTCCATCAATGGTCCACACAACAGACCGCAGACGTTGTATTATTGCAGGCCCACAGGCCCACACTGAGGCCATGCTGTACGCCCAGCTCACCACTGGCCACTTCCTCCAGCCATCCAGGTCACTTCCACTGACCTGGGGGTCCCCTACACTTATTCTTCTGAGATCGCAGTCCCTGTGGTTGACAGACAGACAGGATCCGCAGGGCAGCAGCAGCCAAGCTCTTGCAGCTCAGGAATATTAAAGGCTATTTGTCATTTCCCAAATGTGATCGGGTCCAACTCGCTAGTCCCTCTTTGATTCGTTATCCGCGACGCCGGTAGTCATTGACACAGAATCACCTGACAACAAACACTTCTCAGCTTCTTCACTTCCCCATGAAGATGAATAGGAGAATCTCTTTGAGGGAGACCCTGGATTTGACTGGGAGGGGCTGCACTGATCCATCAACAGATCATCTCTGTAAGACTACATCACTATAGAACTTTGGAGTCGGGAGAGCCCCCCCTCCCAGCCCCCTTGGCCAATCTGTAAGGGGAAAAAATCCCCAACATAAACCGTCCAAGCAGTGGTGAGCCAGTCCATGCTTGAAGACCTCCAGTGATAGCAGATTGGGTACAGGGAGGTAAGGGAGGAGGGGAGAAAAGATTAGAACCCAAAGTTTTCCAAAAACGAATGCTGAAAACTATCTCTGGGGGTATTTGGAAAAATAAAATTTTATTGGAAAGAAAAAAAAAAGACCTCCCGTGGGAGGGAAAAAAAAACCCATTACCTTCTAAGGGAGCCCCTTTCACTTTTAGATAACTCTGTTAGGAAAGTTTCTCTGAATTCAAGCCTAAAATTGTCTTTTTTATACCTCCCCCCACTTCTCACACTGGTTGTGTCTTCTAGGGCCAGAGAAGTAATCCGATCCCTCTGTAACATCAAAGCCCTTCAAATACTTGAAAACCACCATCGTGGACCCCTCCCTGCTTCCCGTATCCCCTACTTTCCTTCCTTTTCCGTGGCTAAAAATCTTCAGTTCTTTCAAGCGTATGACATAGGCTCAACGCCCTTCCCCAGGCTGACCGCACTCCTCTTGACGCTTTTAAACTCATCAAATCTTTCTTAAACTCTGCTGCCCAGAGTGGAACTCGATGCTTCATCCTATGGTCTGGCCCATGCAGAGGGACTCTGCTCCTGCCCCTCAAGTTCCCACTTCTTGGGCCTTCTTGGTTGCTAGGTCACACTGCTGAGCGAGCACTAGAACAGCAACCATCCCCAAGCCTCGCTCGTCTTGCCGAACATATTCAGCTTATTAACGAGAGTGTTCTACTGAACGTAAAAACGAAATAAAGCTTTACCAGTTTTGATTTAATTGAAGAAGAATCAGGGAGAATGCAAGTCTCAGTCGGTCTCAGTTTATCAAATGTGATTACTCACTTCCTAGGGCTGAAATATCCCAGTCACTTCTTACAACAGCCCCAGGAGGAAGGCACTACTGCTAAGAATCCCTTTTTGGAGGGAAGGAAACAAGCTAAGAACAGTAAAGCGACTATTTAGGGTCCACAGCTCCAGGAGTCTGAGGCTGGACTTGAACCCAGGCCTCCTCGACTCCAATCAGAATACTTGGAAAGAATAGACAGTTCAGTGTACGTGCGGTTTCAGCCTCTAAGCAGTATAGACCCCGTGCCATTCATGTCCTCTAGTTCTAGATTCTTTTCCAAGTCTTTCCAGAGCTCACACACAGGGAAGCTATCAAACATGGCGGGAGCCAGAGGTTGTACACAGAGAAGCTCCCCAACATGGCGGGAGCCCAGAGATCATATACAGAGGGAGCCCACACCTCAGTATAAAAGTACCTTGCCGGACAAGACTTTGGCTGTCCATCCTCATTCTCTCTCCATCATTGACTTAAATCAGTCTGGCAGGGTAACCATGCTCACCAAGTGGGCAGATGGTAGCCACTAAAAGAGACAACACTCCAGTGGATGGTAATCAGGATCCAAAAACACTCGTCTCAAAACCAAGAGAGAATGGAGAAAATAAATAAGTTTTCTAATATAATCAAATAACAGATGAAGCTACAACCGTGATAAACACCGTCATATTCCCAAAATAATCCTATTTATAGTTAACACCCAAAAGCATTCTGGGGATTCACTAAGGCGTCCCGTGCAGCGTGTGTGAGAGAAACAAAGCTCCCCAATCCCTCCCTGGTGCCGGCCCAATCGGGACACTGCCCATAACACCGCTGCTGTCATTCATCGCCCAACGACGAATATGAGTGAATTTCTTTTATTTGTACAAAACATATATGGGTGTTTTAACATGGTTAACGTGTACTGGACTAGCTGCCATCTAGGGGAGGGGGTGGGGGGAAGAGATATAGATCATAGACACACACGTATACGGGGGGAACCGAGTAAGAACACAAAGGTCAGTGTAAAACGCACGGCTCCCGCGCTTGCATGTGGCCACACCACGAAGGAGCTTCCCTCAGTCTGACTGCGCGCACACACACATGTTCCTCGTGACAAAAAGCTGCTTCTGGTATAAAACAGAAGGCGTGCCGCCCCCGCGCTACTCTCTGGCAAAGATCTGAATGTCACCTCGCCAAAGCAATAAGCCAGAGGAGTAAACAGAGGAAGGAGCAGACAAAACGCAGGTAATCAGAAACAGCCAAGCAAAGCGGGGCGCCCAGAAGGGAGGCTGGCATCGGCGCACCCCACGGGCCCGGGGAAGAGGCCGGCCCTTCGCCCCGAGGGACGGTGGCCCCGGGAACGGTTCTGGCGCCTCAGCGTCTCAATCCGTGTGTCGCGGGCAATCGCATAAGAATTAAAAGCAAACCGAGGAAAAACTAGACTCTGATCTGCTTTCCTCTCCGGTAACTAGTCAACGGACAATGGCAATTCAAGAGGCCCCTAGAGAGAATTGGACCGTCCGGCATGACCGTGGACCCGCAAAGCCACCCAGCCGGCAAATATCCGATCGTCGGCGAGCCAAACCTGGTAAAACTGGCCCATTTCTAATTTCAAAGAAATTCTCCGGGAGAAGAGAGGGCAGAAAATACAAAGGAAAAACAGGGATTTGCCACCGTGAAACAGGAGCGCCTGACGGGAGAAGGGGAATCCGAGCCTCTCATGCCGTGGCCCCGGCATGGGGCGCCTCACACGGGCACAAGTCCGGAGCCGGGAGGCCGTGGAGAAAGGAGGACTTCCCACTCTCCCACAAAGAGCGAGGCTGCTGCTCTGTGCCATCTCCACTTGGGAAAGTCCTCCAGAAACCGTCCCAGAACAGCGTGAGACTCACTGCCCGGCGCGGGACATTCCCACAGCAGGAGGACGACAAGGGAGAGCCCTTACCTTGAAGTACTGAAACGTCCGCTTACGGAATTCACACCACTCCAGGAAGAAAGAAAGGCTTCTGAAAAAGCGGAAAAGGTCCCGCTTCTCTTCCATCCTGCAGGAATAAAATCTCTCATGAGCCAGGTTCAGAACCATCAATAACCAGGAAAACAGCAATGCAACGACGAGAAAAGTGTAAAAGGAAAAGGAGACAAAGGAAACCAGACGCACGGGACGATAATGACCCAAGCCTGCCCCAGAACGGGCCCCACGGCAGCGCCGACGGGCACACGGCACGGTCAGGCGGCTACCGTGAACATCTGTCAAGTAGCTGCTCTGTACTAGGCCCTCTGGGTACGCTGGGAATCTTAAAGAAGAGGCAAACGCCAGGATGTACGCTTCGTACACAGGACAAAAAGGAAACGCTTAGTAGAGGGGAGGCTACAACTAAGGGGGGGGCTTCCTGTAGGAGGTGGGACTTTTGCTGGGACCCGAATGCCAGAGAGGTGGGCCAAGGTCCCAGCCGGGGGAGAGCACCCCAAGCAGGGCAGGCGGAAAGAGAAAAGGCCCCAAGTGAAGAGATGAAGCCTCTTGTTCGCAGAGCAGCCGGGAAGCTGGAGACCCCAGACCAAAGACATGTTGGGAGTGGGATGGATGAAGCCTGGAAAGGCAGGACAGGCCCTGAAGGCCAACCGAAGGCCAAAGGGGGCTCCTGGAGTTTAATGGGGGTGGGGAGAGTAGCCAGACATGCATTTTAGGAAAATCCGTTTGGTGCAGCATGGACGGGGGAGACCGGAGCCACGAGACCGAGGGCTACTGCAAGGACCTGGGTGGGAGGTGCTGCGGGAGAGCTCTGTGCTGTACGTAATGGCCGACGTTCTCAGTGTGGGGGAGAGTTTTGCTAAAGTGGCTTTTCTCTTTTTAAAGACCAGCCTTCGTTATGAGAAGTGGGCCTGCAGAGGGGATCCTCGGAAAATTGTAGGAGACAGAAAGAGAAGGACGTCACGAAAAATGTATTTTTAAAGAGAAAACTTGAAGGAAAAGAACTATCAAAAACCAAGGAAAACTGACATAAAAAACCAAGGAAAACTTGTATCTTCTCCTAGGTGCTTCCCCATTACCGTGCAGACCAGTGGGAAGAGCCAGGACGCTGACCTCAGGGGAGTCAATTCATTGCCCAAAGGCCTAGAGCACAAAGCGGCCCACGCCTCTGGGGGCCATGGACAAGAATTGAGTCCCCCAAGCCAAGATACCACAGCAGCACCTTTTGTGACGGTCGAGAACTGGACGCCCTGCGTGTGGCCCAAGAGGGGAACGGAACAGCACGGGCCGTCAGAACCCACAGGTGAGATGGGCGCCGAGAGGCTGGGAGGATCCCTCACGCTGAGGGAGAACAGGGGCAACGGAGCCAGGGAGAACATCACAAAGGGATGAAGGGGCAGGGGCGGCCCCGCTGCCCGCCAGACCTGCCAGGGTTTCCTTTCTCTGTTTGCTGGGTGGGGAGGCC
This sequence comes from Myrmecobius fasciatus, assembly GCA_023553655.1. NCBI lineage: Eukaryota > Metazoa > Chordata > Mammalia > Dasyuromorphia > Myrmecobiidae > Myrmecobius > Myrmecobius fasciatus. The sequence continues at coordinate 71,302 of JAJPUD010004775.1, read as the reverse complement.
TGGGGGAGCTCTGATGATGAAAAAGACGTCCATAAAAACATGGGAAAGGAAAGGAAACCGTTGTTCTAAAGGATGGTCTTGGAGAGGAGGGCAGGGGAGAGACGGGGGCAAGGGCGGCCGGGGAGGGGAGAACCAGAGAGGCCGACACAAGTCACTTAAAAGCGTCGCTTTGCGGTCAAAGTAAAGAAAGGGGCGGTGATCCCCGGAGAGCCAGCACGGCTCGAGGTCCTTACCGGGCCACGAAGCGGCTCAGCTCGCCGTCCTCCATGGGCTCCATGACAATGCTCAGCTCGGTGATGGCGACCGAGGAGTTCTCCTCCCCCTGAAGCAGAGAAGCCTTTAAGTGAACACGCGCTGGCAGGAGCCCCGAGCCTCCCTGGGGATTCGGGACCAAGGATTCCTCCCTGCGAAGCATCTAAAATCACAGCTCAGAAACAACAAACGCATTTCTCTGCTCCCACTTGGGCACAGGAAGGGGGCAGTCCCTCGGTGCCCTCTGCCCAACGGACTGCAAGCTCCTCGAGGGCGGGCAGCCTCGGGGCTCAGCACAATGCCCAGCTGGGAGCAGAGAAAGGCTGTTTCATTCACCATGAGCTCTCAGGGCCGTCTGTTTCCTCTCTGCCCTTTCCTCCGCACCCAGCTCACTGCACGCACTTGGTACCCCCTTCACCTCCTGAGCTGGAAGGGCCTCTTCTCATCCCAGAGGGACCCCCGATGCTCCCAGAACAATGCTCCCCATCCTTGCAGATTCACTGTGCTTACTGCCCCTCTAAGGAGACCTTGACTGCTGGGGCTGGCGTTCAAGGCCTGCCAAGTCTCCAGCACGCTTCCTGCTCCCCCCATTCCCAAGACCCCCAGCCCTTTGCCACCCGGTTCCTTTCTGTGTGTGTGGACACCAAGCTCCAGGACGCCCACTGCTCCTTCTCCCCAATCAGGACCTGGCTCAAGGGCCCCATTGGACACAAAGTCTTTCCAGAAACGACCCTTTTGTCTCGGGTACCAGAAACCAGCACAAAGCTGATCGCTGCTTTAAGAGAGGGAAAAGTGAGATAGAGACAACAGAAAGCTTATGCACAGGTGACAAAACCCGACTGTGGGAAGCGCCGGGCAGTGGGGAGTTCAGAGAGCTGGGAGATGCGGGCCCATCCCAACCTCTTAGTGCCGGGCCTGTCACACAGCAGGCGCATAATCAATGCTTTCTGATTGACTGTGTCTCTTCTCAATCCAAAGTTCTGCCCAGATCTCCCCGAAGGAAACCTGTGGATGCTTTTAAGCACTTCCCAGGAAGTTGTGGCCCCCTTTTCTTAGGAAAGGGTGTGAAAGGCAGAGGGCGACAGATGACAAGGGATCGGGGCACTGACCAAGCTCAGAAGGAGAAATCCCACAGGTGGACCCACCTCGGAGCACAGCCTCCTGCCATTGCCCAAGGGACCAGCCCGGGGGGAGGGCACGGGTCTGACTGCTTCGGGCCAGCCGGGGCAGCAGTAAGGAGAGAGGGGCTCAAGTCTCTACGCCCCACCCCCCGAGCTGCGGGAACGTCTGTTCGGGCCTAAGGCAGAGCAGAACTTGTACCTCCCCCTGAATTGTGCAACTCCATTTCATCACATTAGGAAATTCTCTTGCTCAAGATTTCTGGAAATGTCACTTTGAGATCTCTTTGGGTGTGAGAGATCCATGCCAGGAGGCTGGCCGGCTCCCTGGAACAGAGCAAAGCTGGCATTTAGACTAATAAGAGAGCAATTAACCTGGCTGCCAGCAGACCACTGCCTAAAACAGGTCCAGTTTTTCTTGGACCCTTTGTTACCGGCCAAGTGGAGAGAGACGGTCAGCAGAGATGGCCCCTCATTTGAAGATTCTGAAGAAGGGTGCCAGGGACCGCCACCCTGAGGAAGGCTCCTCAGGGCCCAGCACTGCCCTCCTGACTCCTGGCTTACCCCCTGGCAGGCCCAAGGCCATCTCTTCCCTGTAGCTGCCTCCCCGAGAGCTCAGTGGGGCCCATGGAGTGGTCACCAGCCCAGTTCCAGCTCCCTAGGGCCCGGCCACACCATCCACTGCCCCTCAGCCCCATGCCCGCCAGCTCTGTGTGCTGCTTAGATGGCCTGGAACCCCCTTCCAAAAACACATTTTACGGTCGATCTGGCCTCGGCCCCGGCCCGACGAGTCCTTTCTGCCTTGGGATTTCCCGGTTCTGTTACAATTTTTAAAAACTTGCACTTTGTCTGTGGGACTAGAGCAGGCAAAAATGAACTAAAGCGGCCGCGGCTGCACAGGGGTCTCCACAGGGGGCACCCGGCCACGGTGTCAGGGAGCCTGGGGACAGCTCAGAGGGCCACGACAAAGAAGCCACTTTCATGGAAGTGGAAACACACAGTGGGGGGAAGGAAACAGGGAAGCAGAGGCTCTGGGGCTCCCCGGGACATGAAAGGATGGCATGTGCACATGGGAGGAGGAAGGGCAATGGTCCTTGCACAGCTCCTATGGCCCCACGTGCCCAGCCCACATGGCCACCGTGGGCAATACAGCTGTTCCCAGGACAGATGCAGGACTTGGAACATAGAAGCTCCTGCCCAGGATGTCACCACTCACCCGGCCCCCCGGTCCCTCAGGTCTGGGAGCAGACGGACGCCCAGAGAACTGAAGTCATGGCTCCCAAAGGAAATGCATAAATGGGAAGCAGTCAATAAAACTCCTTCTGGGAACCCAAGGGTGGAGGCAAGCAGGAGCCAGGTCTGGGTTCTGGCCTTTGGGGCTCTAAGCTCTGGCCTTTGGGCTCTAGGCTTGGGACTCTGGGGTTCTGGGGCTCTAGAGCTCTGGGATTTGGGATTCTGGGGCTCTAGGGTTCTAGGCTCTGGACTTTGGGATTCTGGGGCTATAAAATCTGGAGCTCTGGACTTTGGGCTCTAGGCCTTGGGATTCTGGGGCTCTAAGCTCTAGGCCTCAGGACTCTAAGGTTCTGGCCTCTGGGGCTCTAAGCTCTAGGCCTTGGGACTCTGGGGTTCTGGGGCTATAGGCTCTGGAACTCTGGGCTTTGGGATTCTGGGGTTCTAGGGCTCTAGGCTCTGGGCGTGGCTCCAGTTGTCCCTTTCTGCCCAGAGGGCCTGGGTCCCAAGGAGCAGGGGTGCTCAGGGTGCTGGACCTCAGAGGAGGGGCCTGGAGGCAATCCTAAGAGCAGGACCCACCCTGGGCATGTGCCAGAGAACAGGGCTGGCAGCAGGGAAGCCCCAGGTTCAATCCCCCACAGACACAGGCAGTGTGACCATTCTTGGAGCCTCAGTTTCCTCCTCTGTAAGAAGGGAGGTTTCTCCGGCTCTGGCTGGCCCCTCAGGTTCCCAGATGGTTGGGGGCGGAATCAGGGCAGCGCTTCTGGGACACCCCGACATCTCTGGGTGCAGCTGAAGGTTGGGCCGTTTCTCAGATTTCCAGCGATGAAAGGTCTCCCTCTGCTGGCAGCCAACAGCTCAGAAACCCAGGGGCTGCCTCCAGCGGCCAGCTGCAGGACGGTGGGCCCTGGGCCCTGAGGCTCCACCCACTCAGCCCCCAGCATGGCCCTGGCACCCACGGTGCTCTCCTGTGCCTCCATCCCAGTGCTGCCCGAGTCTCCCCCTTTCTCCCCTCCCAGGATGAGGTCATCCTGGGTCACCTCTCCCCTAAACCCAGCTTCTTCAATTGTGGTTCTCAACCCATTTGGGGTCTTGGAACTGAACATGGGGTCCCAACGCCATGACTCATCGTCAGTAAACGCTTAATTTGCACACTTAGCTTATAAACCTACACAGCCAGGCCCGTGTAAAATCATCCTGGGCAAAAAGGAGCTGGAAAAAGTGCCCCCCCCACGCAGTGGGTACAATATCCTGAGACCTCTGCCTACCTCGGCTCCTCCTCTGTAAAATGGGGTCATGTGCCTCACCCCCAGGGCACTCTCTGAATGCCAGCTGCCGCTGGGATGAGCAGAAGGCCCTCTGCCCTCACACTCGTGCCCTGAGGGAACCCTTAGATTTGGCGTCCTCCCCCAAGAAGCCTCCCCTGATTTCTCCTCATGCCAGTTACTTGGGCTTCTTCCTCGCCTCAGAGGAACCAGCTCTTTAGGCTGCCCTCCCCCTCTCTGAGTCACTGGGAGTTAAGGGGGGGGGGCAAAGGACGGGGGTGTGTGGGGGGCCGGCCCGCAGCCCCGACTCACCTGGGTCTCCAGCAGGTGGAATTCAAGGTGAAAGGTCACATCATGGCAGTCCCCGGCCAGGCGGCCCTTTCTCAGGATTCTCAGCCCGTCTGCGACACGGAAAAGAGATGTGAACGTTGGCAAGCCCAGGCCGGCTCTTTGGGAAGACCTGCCACGGCCCCGTGCCCTGGTGGACGCTGGGCCGCCCTCCCGATGTGCCCCTTAGATGGGGAACTCCATGCCTGGTACACAGCAGGCACTTACTGTGATCACCTTCCCACTCCCCTCTTCCCCTCCACCTCCCAGGAGGTGCTTACAGTGATTAGCCCAGCCTACACACACAGTAGGCGCTTAATGCATGTAGCCTAGCACCTAGTGGGCACTTAATGTACTTAGTAGTGCCTGGCATTTAATGTGATTAGCCCGGCGCCGCCGCTGCCACCCCCCCCAACAGGTGCTTACTGTGATCAGCTCAGCTCCTTCACACAGTAGGCGCTTAATGCATGTAGCCTAGCACCTAGTGGGCACTTAATGCACTTGGCAGGGCCTGGCACACAGAAAACATTTACTGCCCGCTCACTGGCAGACCTTTCTCTTCAGACTTATAAGGTCCTGCCAAAGGCCAAGGTCCACGTACCCGGCCTCGGGTTTCCCTCCCCCTCTTCCTAGGGAATCTCCTTGGTCCTTGAAGGCCCCACATTGGTTGGGAAGATGGTTCAGGCTCTTCAGGTCGGGGGCAGAGGTCCCGGGAACAGCATCCAGGACTTGAAGACATTATGGGGCTCATTCCAGGTCCAAGAGCACCTGAGAGTGGAACCCCCAGCCCTCCAGGACTGCACATCTCATTCTTTTCCTCACAGAAGGCGTTTTACCAAATGCAACAATCCCTCGCTTCACTGCCGTCCCAGCACCTGCTGAGAGCCGCCTGGCACGGGGTGCTATCAGCACTTCTGGAGAACCCTCCCCCACCAGGGACCCCCGGGAGATTGCAGCCCGGGCCTTGAACGGGCATCTCCCAGGACAGTGAAGCTGCCCTTGGCTTAGACCCTTTCTGGACACCTTGGGGAGCACAGGGCCCAGCACAAATCCCCAAGGAAGATCAGCCCCAGCCCCTCAGCTGCTTCGTGGCGCCCCAGATGGGCACTTCCCAGTCTGGCTCCGGCCTCGATCCGATCCAACCCCGCTGGAGCTTCGGCTCTCACAGGAAACCCAAATCCGCCCTCAAAGGGAGAAGCTTTGCCACGAGGGAGACCTTGCCCACGTGTCTCAGAGCCCGCTACTGGGCGCTCTGAGCAGCCTGGCCCAGCGTGCGTTGACTGGGAAGGAGCAATGTGCCCCCAAGTACAAGGAGCACCAGGCGCAGAAGCCCTGGAGGGCAGGGACTTTCCTGCTTCCTCACATGTCCTCTGTGCCATGGCCATGCTCCCATCCCCTGCCCACACGGTGAACTCCACAGACCTGGGCACCAGCAAACGGCCCCATTGGCAATGGCTGTGCCCAGAGACGAGGCCTGAGGCGGAAGGAGAGTCTGGGTGGGGTGGGGGATCTGGGCACAGGATCTGCAGGAAGATGGAAGGAAAAGCGGAAAGAGGGAGCGTGAAGAGGCCAGAGGGCGTCCGCGGAGACGCCGTGGCCCTGCAACTGGCAGAGCCAGACCACCGGGCCCGGAGCCGAGGCCCAGCTGAGGCTCGGGTGCAGGAAGCAGTCACCCGGTCACCCCCCAGATGGATTCCCTCGCCAGGTAGATGAGCACTTGGGGGGGGCACTTGAGGCCGAGGCTGCGCCTGCCAGACGGGCATCCTGTGAAGCTGGCTCTGGTCGCCACGTTGCCCAGTGCACAGGCTTGGGGGAGGGGGACCTGCCTCTGCTGCCCCCCAGTCACAAAGCCTGGGGGCTTCCTTGTCTCAGGACGCCTCTCCCCCAGCCCATTTACTCGTCAGCCCACGGCTCTCTGCAGGTTGTTTCCCTGCTGGCCTCTGAGCAGGGCTGGCTCTTGGCCCTTTTCCTGTCGCCAGTGCTCAGTGCAGTCCTGGGCACGTGCCGGGCACCTGGTGACGGGCTGATGGGCTTTCCCAACTTCCCAATGTGTTCTTTCGCCCAGAGCCAGCCCAGCTTACCAGCCTTTCTCCCAGCCTCAGCTAAGGCAGCTCTCTTTCACCTGTGTGCCTCAGTTTCCCTTTGAGCCTTTTGGCCCAGACCGGACAGTCCCTCATCTGAGGCCCAGGAAACTTGTCCTGAAGAGCCCAGCTGGCTTTCAATAACTGCCTGGGGGGGGGGCGGTGCACGTGACCCCCGTGTCTTAGGCTCGCTGCGCCGCCCCAGAACCCGGTGCCCCGAGGCGCAAGTGTAAAGAGCGAAGCCTCGGCCTGACAACCACTACGGCCAAAGGCGCGCTTACTCTTCTGCGGCCCCTGCGCGCTTCCTGGGAGCTCGGATCTCGTCATGGAGTAATCGGTTATCCGGACGCCGGTGAGCTTGGAGAGGAAGGAAATGCCGGACTCCAGGCGCCCCAGCTGGGCTTCCAAGGCTCTGGCTGACTCCCCTTGGAGCCTCCCCGCAGGAGGCTGCCTGCGGCCCTGGCACAACCGCCTGGAATGGGGAGACAGAGACTCAGAGGGAGAACTCACCCCGGGGGTCCACCCTCCCAGAGCCCCGGGCTCCCCAGGCGCCACGTGCGTGGACGTGGGCACAGCGTGCGCTGCACCAAGGTTTGCGTGTGACTACTCGTGTCTGCACTGTGTGTGTGTACCAGTGTGTGTGCATGTGAGGGCCAGTGTGAGCGTGGGAATCTGTACAAACGTTTACATGTGCACACGTACATATCTGCGCCCCCCCATGCCCTGCATGTGCACATGCGCAAGATTCAGGAAGCTTCCCTCAGCGTCCACGCCCCCTCTCCGCCCCTCCCCTGCTCCCCCCCCCCAGTTTCCCATCAGGCTCTGCGGACCCCAGGGCCCGCCCCCGCCATGACAGCTGCCCCATCCCCACCTGCCAACTGGACAGGTGTGCTGGTGGGCCACAGCATCCCCACACACACCCCCGGGTCACAAGGGGGCATCCTGCTAAACTCCCTGGTTCCCCCCCCCCAATCGGCTGCTGACCCCCCAGCTGGAGACCCGCAGCAGCTCCCGCCTCCGAGCCCTGCCCTGCCCAGCCCTGCCGCACCGGCCCCAGCTGAGGGCCTACCGGGTCGGGTCCGGGTCCGGGTCCGGGTCCGGAGTGGCGTCTGGACGCGTCTGCTCGAGATGCCTGCGCAGCGCGGCTATCTCGGCCCGCAGGGCCCGGAGCTCCTGCTGCTGCCCAAGTCGCCGCCGCTGCCGCCGCCGCTCCTCCTCCTCCTGCCGCCGCTCCTGCCGCCGCTGCTGCTCCTTCAGCAGCAGCTCTCGCCGCCGCTGCAGCCGTTGCCGCTGCTGCTGCTCCTCCTGCTGCGGCTCCCCTTCCATGGTCCCCTCAAACCACACTGGGAGAGGCTGGGGGGGTGCGGCGCGCATCCGAGCCCAGCCGTTCAAAGCTCCCGCGCGCTGCCGGCACATACCAACTTCTCAAACTTTGGGGGGGAGAGACGGAGCTTGGGGCGGTGCGGCTCTGGCTGAGACCACCATCACGAAGCTTATCGAAGGAGGCGCTGGGCCAAAGTAAACCCAACGAGTCCGCCCTCCCTGGAGGGTCTGTCAGCCAGTCTGGGGAGCGAATATCCGGCTATTCCTGGCCTAGGAACCCCCTCTCTTGGAGGATCAGTTTACTTTGGAGCGGGTCCTTGAGTGACGTCAGAGGCCGGCATGGAAAAGCGTCAACATCTTGATTTGCGCATGCGCGTCGCTGAGGAGGCGGGGTCAGAGAATCCTTGTGGGAAGCTGAGGTAGAGTCGGGGAAGGTGGTGTCCCTTTATTTTGCTTCCCTCTGGATAACTGGGCCCGGCTGACGTTCAAGGGCTCCCTAACTTAGCAGACAAGTGGTTGCGAGCCGTCACCGCGAGCCTCGACGGAGACACCAGACAAGACGTAAAGAAGACAGGGATATAGTCGGGAACCGGAGAGACCGACGGGGCGGGAGCGGAGTCCCGGAACTTTGGACGTGGGAACCGGGATCTCGCTTGCGGGGGAGAGGGAGAACGGACAGCCGCGCAACCACGAGACCGGAAGTCGGAAGCACGTGGCTCTGAAGCCCGGGCCGGGCAAAGAGGCTCTAGCGGTGAAGGCGACCATGGCTGCGAGTCCCGGAGAACGGCGCCTCTTCGTGGGCGGCCTCGGGCCCTCGGTCACACAGGACGACGTGCGTGCGCAGCTGAGCCGCTTCGGGGTCGTGTCCTCCGTGGAGCTCGTGTCTCGGGTGAATGAGCTCGGTAAGACCGAAGGGAGGGGAGCCCCAGCTCCAGCCTCCGGGCAGGGGCCGTCCCCGGGTCCCGAGACGACTCGGCCCCGCCCCCATTCCGGACTCCTGTCAAACGTTTTAACCCCTTCTGGTGTTGATCTGTGTGCACTCATTAAGTGCCTGCTGTGTGCCCCGAACTTTCCTGAGATGAAAGGTTAGGATCCGGGGGCGGGGGCCTATCCACGTGCCTGGGGCATACCATAGGTACTAAATCCATGCCCATGGTACCTCATTTGGGAAATGGAGGAGCAGCAGCCAGGGTGCCCCCCCCCAGCAGCTATTAAGCTCCTGCTGTGTAATGAGTTTTCTGTGGGGAGACCTGGGGTGAGACCCTGGAGGGAGGGGTGGGGAGATGGGTGACCCTGGCCTGGTCCCTTGAAGTCCTAGGAGGAAGGGGGCAGGGCCAGGTGAGCCCTTAGTGCGTTCTGCCCTGCCCTGGCCGACCTCAGGATCACTCTTCCCTCCTCTCCTCCAGCTGGAGGCTGACCTCCGACCCTTCAGGGAGCCAGTGGCAGGGCCCGCCCTGCACATGCCCTCCTTGCCTACTCCCTGCATGCTCTCCGCAGCTCTCCCTGCACACTTACCCCATGCTATCCTTGCACACTCTTTGCATGTGTCCTCCTTGCACACTTTTCCTGCATGTGTCCTTGCACTCTTCCTGCATGTGTTCTTGTTCACTCTCCTTGCACACTCTTCCTGTATGTTCTTGCACACTCCCTGCACATGCCCTTCTCGCACACTCTTCCTGCGTGTGTTCTTGGTCACTGCCCTTGCACACTTCCCGCGTGTTCTCGCACACTCCTTGCACGCTCTCTGCCTGTGCTGTCCTTGCTCGCCCGTTGCTCTTCTGACCCCGAGCACCGCTTCTGCTGAGGTCCAACCCCGCCTGTGTCCTGGACGCGGCCCTAACTGTGTTTGTCCGCTGGTTCCCAGGGCTCCCGGAGAAGACCTTCGCCTACGCCAACGTGCGTCTTTCTGAAAGCGACCTGAAGAAGTGTGAGTGTCTTTGTCCCCCTTTCTCCCTTAGCTCTTGTGTCTGAAGGAGTCTCAAGGAAAGGCTCCTCGCCCAGTCGTAGCAATTACGTGTGGAAGGCTGATGCGCTGGGTCTTGGGGGGCCCTCTGTACTCGGGGTGCTCCCCTAAAGCTCTCACTCTCAGGGCCATGGGCCCGTGACTCCTTTCTGGCGTCCCTTCTCCGAGGCGACACGAGAGGGCCGGCTCGGGAGTCCCCTCCCTGGCCCTGGACAGAGGGGATGGAAGCCCTGGTGGGCAGACCCCCCGAGGCCGGGCGTGTAGCCAGGCTCCACTGAGCCCTGCCTCGCCGGTCTTAGGCGAGAAGTGGAGTTTGTGAAGCAAAGGGTCCGGCGGGCAGAGGCGGGGCACACCTGGGGCGGTCTCTTGTTCCCAGTGGCGTTGGGGGGGCAGGCTCACATTACCGCTGAAGCCCTGGATCTAAGAGGATCCTGCGCAGTGGGGGGCAGGACGCAGAAAGCGGGGACTTGTGAATCGGCTCAGCCAGGAGCACGGCCGTGCCCCGGGACGTTCCCGGCTCGGCTTGGGAGGCCTCGGGGCGCCCAGCTTGGGGCGACTCGTGGTCCCTAAAGGAGGAAGCCCCCTGGGGAGGGCACAAAGGAAAGGCCGCTTCTGTTCTGTAGGTATGTCCGCTTTAAACAAGACCAGCTGGAAGGGCGGCACGCTGCAGGTCCAGCTGGCCAAGGAGAGCTTCCTGCACAGGTACGGGGGGACCTTCCCGGCCACTGGGGACTTGGGGAGGCCAGAGAGCCCACCTCAGCGGGGGAGGGGGGCCGCGAATGTGGGGGTGCCTGCATGTGTGCAGAGCCTCATCTACGGGGGCAGCGAGCGTGGGAGCGCGTGCACAGGCCTAGAGGTTGAGGAGCAGGACCCACCCGGCATGGTGCAGTGCCCCGAGTAAGGGGCCTTTAGAAGGGGGGAGGCGCAAGAGGAGGCTGAAAGACACAGAAAACACAGGCCTTGGGGTGGGACTGACCCTGGGTGCCAGGATGCCCCCCTCTCCTGCCCGGGGGCACTCTGACTCTGGTTGGCATTCTGGGCTTCAGGCTGGCAGAGGAGAGGCTTCGAGCCAAAGCGCAGCAGGAACCTTGCCCACAAGGGGGCAGCACAGCTAACCCGCCGAGGGCCCTGGAGTTCCACATGAAGAAAGCTGTGCCGGGCACTGAGGTGCCAGGACACAAGGCAGGTGTGGGAGACCGGGGTGGGGGCGGGGGGGGTGCCAGTGGTCAGCACCCCCAATGCCGCCTCATCCGCCATCTCCTTTCTGCCCTAGGACTGGGTGGTGAGCAAGTTTGGCCGAGTTTTGCCCGTCCTTCACCTGAGGAGCCAGAACAAGCGCAAGATATCCTTTCCCTCCGCTGCACCGCATTTGTCCGAGGCGTGGCCCGGGCTCGGTCCCCCGGCATCTGTGTAACCCCGTGGGGTTCCCGTGGCCCCGGCTCAGCCGCGGCCATGGGAGCGTGAGCTTAGACAGTCGTGGGATCGAGGCTGTGCGTGCTGGGGGCTGGGGACTGGGGGCGGCTCCTGCCGGGCCCAATCTGGACTTCGGGAGCTCCGGACGTGGAGGTCCGGCCCTGGCTGAGCTCACCCTGGCGCGCTTCCCTGGTCTCCGGGGCTTGGCCGGCTCCGACAGTCTGTGACCGACTGGGCTTAAGCCTGCTGGGAGTCAGCGTTACCTTAGGCAGGTGATTGAGGGGTGTAGGTTGGATCCTGGGGAAGGGGACTGTCCCCTGCGAAGACCGGCAGCGTCCTTGGCAATGAATCTGTCCCCATGATCTCCCATTGAAACAGCACAGGTAAGCTAGGAGCTGCTTTGGGGAGATTCATCCCGGTGGCTGCCCCCGCGCGATCGACAGCCTCGTGGGACCCCGGCCCTGAGGGTGGGCCATCTCCAGGTTCCCGTGGGAGCTCAGAAGGGGCCACTGGGGGCCACTGGGCTCTGTCTCACCCTCACCTCCCCAGAGCGGCTGCTGCTAGCCAGCGGGGCGGCTGCGTAGCCCGAGCCTTGCCGCGTGCAGACGATGAAGTACCAGAGACTTAGAGCTCCGCGGAATCCCACAGATCGCTCTGTAAACGGCGGCTTCTCGCTTTCCCGAGGAGTAAAGCGAGGCCCAGAGGCGCGACCCGGGTCCCTTCCCCTGGGCCGCTTTCGCAGAGCCTTTGTTTCTCTGTTACACGCTTCTCGTTTTCTGCCTTAACTCTCCCTCACATCCTAAAATACGATCCCTCCAAATATTGCCACAACCTGAAGAAGATTGAACAGGACGTCACAAACACGGTCTCCGTTTCTGACCTCACCTGGAAGCTGGAAGGGGGAGATGATGTGATGAGCAAGAAGCGACAAGGACAGTTCCCCGCCTTCAGAGGCGCAAAGAGAGCGCGGGGGGAGGGCAGTCCCTGCCCCCCCTCCCGAGCCGCGGGACGCCCTGAGCCGCCGTCTCTGGCCCATCCCAAGCCAGCTGAATCCAAGAAGGCTCTGAAGCCAGAAGCGGGCTTCCGTGTGCGAAGCAGGAACGTCCCGTCTGCTGACGATGTCGATTCTGAAGAAGAACTGGAAGCCATGATAGCAGAAGAGAAATCCCGCGGGCCCGCCTTGTCCGAGACCAACGGCACCGAAGAGGACTCCTTTGAAGTGGTCAGTGGTGACTTCAGGCCGACACACAAAAGACCCCGGGCCCCTTGCTCAGGCAGTCTCACTCAGCTTGCCAAAGATGACCAGGAGTACGACTCGGGGGACACGGACGAGATCCTTGCCGTCAGGAAAAATGGCGACCGGGGCAAAGATGAGCCAGAAACGTCACCCAGAAAGAGACCCGAGCCAAAAGTGTCACCCAGAAAGAGACCCGAGCCAAAAGTGTCACCTGAAGAGAGACCCGAGCCAAAA
>JAJPUD010004775.1:0-58849 GCA_023553655.1 Myrmecobius fasciatus | reverse complement strand
CAAAAGTGTCACCTGAAGAGAGACCCGAGCCAAAAGTGTCACCCAGAAAGAGACCTGAGCCAAAAGCGTCACCCAGAGAGAGACCCAAGCTGAAAGCGAAGGCCTCAGTGAGAAACGGAACAAAGTGTGCCCGTGCTGCCGGAGTGGGGGATGAAGGGGAGTCAGCTGAGCGTACGAAGCGCCTCCCTGGGAAGCCGGGTGGCGCGCCCCCCGACCCCGAGGATGACGACTCTGAGGAGGATCCGGACTACCAGGCCATGATGACTAACTGCTATCGCCTGGACCTCACCTTGGCTGACTTGGAAAAGCTGGCAGCCCAAGCTGCCGAGAGCCCCGAGGGCAGTGCCCGACGGCCTGAGCGGGCTCTCCCCGAGGGAGAGGGCCCTGGTTCCGGCCAGAAGACAAAGAAGGCCCCAAAAGGGCCCCGGTGCATCGACCCCAAGGACATCCTGGCTTCCCTCTTCGAAGGGGAGGAGAAAGCCAGCGAGCAGAACCCGCCGAAGGGAAATCCGCTGAGGTCCAAGTTTCAGGCTTTCAGAGGCGTGCGGGCGCTCTATGGGGGGGAGGCACCCAAAAGACCCTTTAGGGGCGGGGGAGTTGCCGCTCACCCCAGAGCGCCCGGCTCTCCCACACAGGAGGCGTCTCCTGCGGGCTCTCTGGGGACACGAGCCTTTGATTTGAAGGCTCGTTCAGGTGATGAGATGTCCCCGCCCCGAGCTGGGAGGGAGGCAGAGGGGGCAAGCAGTCCTCCCCATCGCCCTAGAAAAGCACCAAGGAGGCGGGCAGCCAATGCAGAGCAGCTCGGCGCCGGACCCTCCCCCTCCTCTGGTTCTGCTTCTGGCCTGTCCCCATCGGGCACCGAGAAGGCCTCGAGGCTTTCTGCAGAGACTTGTAGGATGGACTCGCGAGGGGATGGGGGCCTTGGCACCCCTGCAGTGGGGGACCCCCTCCAGGAAAGGGGATTACCCCCTCCCGGTGCAGAGCCCAAGCATGAGCTGGCCTCTTCCCGGGTGCCAGGGAAAGACCCCCCAGGGTCTGGCCGGAGGGAGCCGGAAGGCCCACATGGTGCTCCTGCCGACACCGTCGGCCCTCAGAAGCCCTCTCAGGATAACGAGAAGCGCTTGGCGGCCTTGGAGGAGAGGAAGCGAGCGCGGGAGCTACAGAAGCAGCTGGTGCACAGCGCTCTCTCCGGCTTGGTAGGTGTCTTCCCCGAGAGCCCGGGCGGAAGCTTTCTCCCCCAAAGCCCCTGTACTTCCCTGATGAGGTTGAAGCGCGCTGGCAAGCAGGGTTCCTGTCTACACTGGCCTCGCTGCCGGGGGGCCGGCGGTTTTCTTGGCTTGATGTGGCTGAGGGCCGGGTCATGAGCGGATGTGGGGACGGTGCCCGCCATTTGGGCGCGCCGATGCCCGCTTACGGTCCGGATTCAGGGGGGGCCCGGGCTGTGACCTCTGTGCCGCTCCCCTTGCCTCCCCAGGACGGCCGGCCAGTGAGCAAACCGACGCACATCCTGTTCAGCTCAGACAGCGAAGAGGAGACGGACGTGAGAGACGACGCCCCCGAGAAGCCCCTTGTGGGCAGTGGCGGCAAACAAGTAGGTGACGATGGCGGCCCACTGCCCAGGCCGGGCCCCTTCTACGGTGCAAGCTCCCTTCTGGCCTTGGAGGATCGCCTTCCTCCTTTGGGGACCCCCACCTCCCGGGGAGGCTGCCCCCTTCCCCCGCGGTCCCCACCTCTCTGCACCTGGGTGACCTCAGGTCCTCCCTCTGACCCCTTCCGGACCAAACTCCGGTCTCTGCTCCGTAACTCCCCGCCGGGCCTCGAAGCCCAGAAACCTGAGTTCGGATCCCTCTTGGGCCCCTGCACAACGTGGCAAATTCTCCGGGCCAGCGGTGCCGGTCACTTTCCGCTCTGAGGGGGAGGGCTCAGTGACCCGCCAGCCTCGCGCTTTAGCGCCGTGCATAATCGCCGTTTCCTCTTACGGGGTCGTGGTTTGGGTTTTTTAAGGATTCTAAAGCCTCTGGGAGACTCTTTGAGAGCAGCGAGGACGAGGAGGAGACCGAGGAGGACCGAGCCCGCTTCCAAATTAAGCCCCAGTTTGAGGGCAAAGCTGGAAAGAAGGTTGGCGATGGGCGACCTGGGTGATTGGGCAGCGTGGTGGCCGGGCAGCGTGGCAGAGGCCCTGAGTTCTGCTCAGGGGAGCCAGACGCGTGGGGTTCTCTCGGGTGTGCGGGGGGGAGGAGTTGGCTGGCAACCCCAAAGCCTAGCACAGGCTGGGTGACCCTGGATAAGTCACGTGATCCCAGGGTCACTCTCCCGGCTCTGAGGTTGATCAGCTGGGAGTCCCGTGCCCGGCCCGGCCCCTGGGGAGCGGGTTACTCACTGTCTGTGTTCTGTCGGGCAGCTCATGAGTTTGCAGTCCAACTTTGGCGCCGATGACCGATTTCGAATGGACGCTCGCTTTCTGGAAAGCGAGAGTGAGGAGGAAGAGGAAGGTGAGTGTCATCGTTGCGCGCTTTGCCCGGTGACAACCAGAAGCGCGAGTCTTACCGGAGGAGCGTCGTTCCCACGATGGCCCTCCCTGACTTAATCACCAGGTGGGTGACTGCAAACTCATGAGCAGGAGGGAGAGCCCGGCCCTCACGGAGCATCCCAGGCGGAGGTGTGGGCTGGGGAGGGGGGCGTGTGGCCTTGGGCCCCCCCTCCAAAACAGCCTTTGTCTTCTTAAATAGCATTTTCCCTCCAGGCCGAGACGTGTCTTAACCTTGGTTTGTTTTTTATTTAATTCTCACCCGCGAAACCACAGACAACCACATGTTTAAACCTTGGGATCCATCCAAGCCCTCCTCCTTCCTCCCCACCCCCTCCTCCTCCCTCCCCACCCCCTCGTTGGCCAGGTGCACAGTTTGCTGTGCTTGTTCACGGGCAGTCGTGCAGAATAAACATCCCTGTTCTTGGTACGACCAAAGCCTGGCGGTCGTTGCCCGCTGGCACCTCGGTACGGGCCGCTCTGGGGCTCCTTCAGGTGCGCTGCGGCACGAGAATGGCTGGCCGGGCACAAGGCAGCGTTCAGTGCGCGTGGCGGTCTGCGTCTGCTCCTGCTCCTGGGAGTCAGTCTGGGTTTTTCCCACGGCACCATCGCGTTCTGTTACACTCATGTGGCATCCGCCAAGCGGCGGGCATCGCCTCGGTAACGGGCTCTTTCAGAAAGAGCTGCTGTGAACCTTCTTGCACGTGCGAGCCTTTCCCTTGTTCACCCGTGGGGCAGCGCTCCATCAGGGGCTTCCTTTGCCTTTGGGGGATTGTTCCAAACTGCTCTCCGGGACGTTTGAGTCCGTCCGCAGCTGCGCCAACGATGCGCCAGTCTTCCCCTTGAGCCCCATCCCTCCAACTGCCGTTTCCCTTCTGCCCCGTGAGCCCGCCTGGGTGGGAGGGGCTCCGGGTGGCTCCCACGTGACCAAGGGTAGCCTGGCTTTCTCGCTGCGGGGTTCCCAGTTCTCAGCCTCTGAGAACACCGGTGTTCTCGGAAACGTGACTGCGTTCTCTTTAGCCTTGGGAAGGGAGCCACCATCGGAGAGGCTCGGGTCTGGCCGGCCCCCCCTTCTGACCCCGTCCCAGGCTCTGTCCCCCTGGGGAGGGAGGGTCAGCTGCAAGATCAGTCCATTTTCTACTGGACACCTTCATGGGCCACCGCAGGGCGGGGAGGCAGGGAGACCCGCGGGCAAATCCAGCCTCAGGCACTTCCTAGCTGGGCGACTGTCACCCTGTGCCTCAGTTTCCAAATGGGGCCAGAGCCACACATGACAAACAAGTTCTTCAGGGCCGGCCCGATATCAAGGGAGCACCTTAGAGAGAAGGAAGGGGGCCCAGGGGCTGCAGGAGAGCCGTCCCTTTCCTGCCTGCCTGGCTTTGGGGCACCGTGGCACCCTGCAGCTGGCCCCCCACCCTAAGTCCCCAAGCTTCAGTGGCGGCAGCTGGCTCTGCTGGGTGCCTGGCACTGGCTGGGTGGGGAGAAAGCATGCCAGCCATGCAGGGCATACAGGAGGGCAGCCGAGGGAGGGGGCACAATGGGGGCCTCCAGGGGAGGGGGCTCTGTCGGGGTCCCGCTCAGAGGGCAGCTTCTCCTTTGCCCCCAAGGACTACAAGAGGCCCCGCCGGCTGAGGAGGAGGAGGAGCTCGAGGCGGAGAAGAGGAAAAACCTGGAGCTGATCAGGAACATCCTGCACGTGGGCCACCAGGCTCCGAAACCGGGCCGGGAGGAAGCAGCCTCCAAGCGCTTCAGGTGGGGCCTCCCTGGGCGCCGGCCCTCAAGGCGCAAGCCGGGGTGCTGGGCAGGGCCCCTGCAGGCTGGCCGTGTCCCCCCCCCCCCGGGCCCACCCCTGACCCACTGCTCTTGACCACAGGAACGTCATTCGCTATGACCCAACGAGGCTGGACCATGCCACGTTTGAGAGGAAAGCCGAGCCCGAGGAAAAGGAGAGGTGGGTGCCGGGGCTCCTTCCGTGCCCTTTTGTCTCAGGCGGCCCTGGATTGGGGGGCTTGGGCTGTCCCCGAGGGAGCGTGCCCGACTGTGGCCCCTCAGGGCCTCCTCCTGCCCGGCACATGCTCATTGGTTGCCGGGCGTGCCAATCGGCGGTTAGTGGTGCCTTGGTCAGGAGCAGAGTCGGGAGATCCAGTGGGACGTCCGATAGATGGGGGGGAGGGGGTGGTGTTTGGTCCTGGGAGGCCCCGTCAGCTTGGGCTTCCCTTCCTGACTGGCCCCTCCCCCTTCTGGGTGCTGGCGCTGCCTTCCGCTGGCTCCTGGCCTCCTCCGGGCAGACTCGTTGCCCCCCAGGTTGTCAGCTCCGTGCGGGTGGGGCGCCTCCTGCCGCTTTGGCGTCCCGGCGCCTGGTGCCCTGTGTCCGCCTCCTGGGGCCCAGGGCCCCTCAGGGGGCCTCCCTTCCCTTTTCCCAGGCCTCTGTGTGGGTCGTGCCCGTGAGGTGGGCGCTCTGCCTTGTTCTCGGCCCTCAGACCCTCCGTCTCTGTTCTCCGTGACAGCAAAGCCAAGCGCAGGAAGAAGCGGGCGGAGGCCGAGGCGCTGCCCGCCGTCTCCAGGGACCAGTACTACAGCATCGCCGCCGACCTTAAGGAGCGATTCCGGGCCCCGGAGCCGGACCTGGCGGCAGGAGCAGGCAGCCCTGGTAGCGAGACCCCCGCGGCGGGGGAGATGGCCGGCCCCCCGCCGGGCTCTGGCGAGTTCACCTTCTCCTTCTTCAGCCCGGACGTCAGGGAGCCCGAGGAAGGTAACACCGAGCCCTGGGGGGCATTGGCCGGCTAGGTCCCCATCGCTAACGTCAGTGTCATTGTTGCACCCCCTCCTGGGCTGGTCGTGGGGCACAGTCACTCAGAGAGGTGCCAGCTGCTCGCCTCCCCACCCTGGGGGGAGAACGAGCCCCTGCCTGCTGCGGCCGGCTGCCCCTCAGCCCCGCGCCTGCGGGCCCTCATCCCATCATCCATGTCCCAAGAAGCCGCCTCCGCCTGTTCTGGGCTTCCTGGTCTTTAGCTTGGCGCACCGGCACTCTGCCCCGTGCCCCTGGGAGCCCCAAGTCTTCGGGGGCTCACTCCCCTCTCTGCCACAAGGAGGACGTGTTTCCCTGGGATATCCCAGGGGGCTCTCAGTCACCTGATTGCAGACGCTTTGGGGGAGTGTCCTGGCTCCCATCAGCTCGGTCACCCCGAGTGTCCTGAGGACAACCTGGCCTGTGGCGACCCCTGCACGAGGCCCGAGTCTGCCTGTGTGCTGGGGAGATTGAGGGGCCACCCCCGCCATCCTGTCCAAGGTCCCGGGGCACCCCCAGGGAGGCAGCTACGCCCCAGATCGTCACGGGGCCCGTGAGCGCAGCACGAGCGGCCTGAGACCTCTCTGTTTCTGTGGTAGCTCCTTACAGGGTCGAAATCAAGACAACGGAGCGCAAGGCCTGGCAGCGGGACCCCCGTTTCCAGGACAGCAGCTCGGAGGAGGAGGAGGAGGAGGAGGAGGAGGAGGAGGAGGAGGAGCCCCGGCCCCCCGAGGAGAGCACAGCCGCAGCCCAGCCAGAGTGAGTCGGGCTCCAGAGCCCATCTGGGGGCCCAGGAAACGGGCGGTGAGGGAGAGGCCCCCGTGCTGAGGCCAGGGTCCGGAGGCAGGGGTCCTGGGCCGTGGATCTCCCCGGAGGGGGCGTGCTCAGGCCCTGCCCCGCTGCCCGCCTCGGCCCGTCCCTGGTCACCCCGAAGGACGCGCTTCTCTGGTCTTTCCCCAGGGAGACGCGGGCGACCACGGCTCTGACCAGCAGGTTCTTCTTCTTCTCCGGGGATGACGAGCGCTTACGGGGTAAGGCGGGCTGGGGTGCGGCTTCAGGAGGGCCCCTTTGTCAGGCGGGGGCGGGGGGGGGTCCTCCGGACAGGCCACCGAGGCAGGAGACACCCCCCCCCCAGGTCTCTGGGCAGCCCCAGGGCCTCCCTTAGTGTCCCCTAACACTCTCCTCCCTTCTCCCTCCTCTTTCCCAGAGAGGTCAGAGATTGTGTACCTAACAAGGGGGGAGGGGGTAAGTGTGCACGTGTGCGTGTGAGTTTGTGCGTTGCACACCTGTGTGTGCATCAGGGTTCTGCCTGTGAGTCACGTGTTTGGCCTCTGGGGGCACCTGGGGGGTCGGCGCTGACCCTCTCCCCACCTCGTGTGCACTTTCTGTGTCCTTTGGAGCCTCGAGACCCCGTGGAGCTCCCAGGCCTGGGTGTGTGGCCCCCATGATGCCCACGTTTGGGGGACGCCCGCCCCGTGGTTCCCTCACACTGACCTTTCTCGGCCCCGTCCTTGGTCCTGGCTCTCCTGTCAGGACCGGCCCACCTTCCCTCCAGATTTGGACCCTCCCTCCTGCGGGGTCTCCGCCCCGGCTCATTGGATCCAGGCCCTGCCTGGGTCCTCAGAGGGGGCATCCCTTCTGGAACTGAACAAGCCCACTCCCCTTTGGGGCTCCTCGGGCAGCCAGGGATGGAGCCTCGGGGAACCTTAGTACCCCCTGGGCTCCTGGGACATCTGGGGAGGGGACTCGGGGGGGGGGGGGCACACGGCATGGAAGGGGGAGGAGGCTGAGGCCCGAACGGCAGAACTCAAAGCTGGAGGCTTGTGGGCCTGAGGCGAGAGTAGCAGGAGGCAGAGGGATGCTCCGGGCCCAAGGACTGGCTGGAAGGGAGAGGCCCGGAGGGAAGGGCTCCCCTCAGAGAGAAGGGCTCTCCCCGGAGGGAAGGGCTCCCCCCAGAGGGAAGGGCCTTCTTCTTCCCCCGGAAACAACGGCTTTCCGTCTTCTCCTTAGTGGGTCCTGAGTCATTCTGGCGAGGCTCCGGAAGCCATTCCAGCGGGGAGGACTGGGAATCCAGAACCCTGGCTCTGCTGCAGGTAAAGGAGGGGGTGGGGAGGAGGCAGGGGAGGACATGCCCCATGGGGGGAGGGGAGGCCTGCCCAGGTGGGCCCCCGTGCCGTTCCTGTGGTGTGCAGGTGACTGGGCCTGCCAGCTTCCTCATCTCCCTGGAGGCTTGATTCCCACGCCCAGCTCTCCTCTCTCTAGGACTGCCGGAAGAAACACAAGTCGGCACGGAGGAAGGCCAAGCCCTAGGTGATGAGGAAGGCCAAGGCCAAGTCGCCCTTCCCTAGAGGCCTCCAGAAGGACCAGGGGAGGGTCCGAGCTGAAGCCAGAGTCCGTCCGGCCTCGGCCCGGCCCCGATCTGCCCTGAGGGCCCCGGGCAGCTCCTGTGGTCGGTGGCGTTAGGATCCGTGGGGTCTGAAGGCCGAGCCCCTGCTGAGGAGGCCCCGCCAGTCGCCGTCCTCAGACCCACCGGCAGAGGCGGCTTCCCCTTCTCTCTGAGGGCATCATTGTCCTGAGTCGCCACAGAAGGCAAAAAGCTTATTTCTTCAAAAGCCAAAATGGCCGCAGGACACTTGTGACGGCCGCGGTCTGATGGCCTCTCCCCGTGGCCGTGCTGACCTTTGGGTGTAAATAAAATGACTTTATTTATTGACGACTGTGCAAGAGTGGTCTGTCGCCTGCTGTGATATTATTTAGAAATGTAAATGGGGCACTGTGTGTTTGTGTGTGTGTGTGTGTGTGTGTCTGTCTGTCTGTATTGGAGCTCACTGATGCCCACCTGCTGCCGAGTCTGGGCCAGGCCCTCCCAAACCTGGGGAAGCCCAGAGGGATGGAGGAGGCCAGACACATCATTAAGGGGCAAGAGGTGGCTGAGGACAGGGGTCATGGGACAGGTGGATCACGGGCCCGCCCCGGCACCTCCCTTGGAGCCACAGACAGAACCTGTTGCTCAGCATCATTGATTTGTGGGCGCCTCGATGAGGGGCCTGGGCCCTGACCCGCTGTCAGGCTGCGGGCCAGGGGAGCCAGGCCCTGAAGGCCACAGGGACACGAAGAGGCCGCAGGGAAAGAGCCCCAGAGGAGGGCCTGGCTGCTGGGTCTGGACGCCAAGCTCAAGGCTGGCCCACGGTCCCACCCACGCCAGGTCCTGGGGGTCAGGCGGTGCCCCCAAAAACTGAGAACAGAGGGGCTCGTGGCCCCCCCGGGGGACCGAGCGCCAACAATGCAATCCCAGGGGGTCAAGCCTCTGAAGCCCCATAAAGTGACAGTGCTCGGGTCACGCCACGTCATGTCGGGCCCCAAGCAGCGGGAGCTCGGGGCCTGGCTCTAGGGGGATGGGGGCTGCCCAGGGCTGAGGGAGAAGCCCCCACGAGTGGGTCCCTGACTTTGACACCCCTGAGGAAGCCCAGTGCTTAGGCCTGCAGCCCGCCCAGGCCCAGAAACTAGCTGGGGGGTCCTGGGCAGTCCCTGTCCCCCAAGCTGCCCCAGCTCTAAAACGGGATAACAGCCCCCCCACCTCGCCGCCCGGGGGGGTCATGTCTCTAGAGCACTTTGCGCTCAGAAGCCCCAGATGGAGGGTGTCATTAATGGCCCAGAGGCGGAGACTGAGGCGTCACCGGCCAGAGAGGCTCCCTCAAGCCCCACCTCCCCAGCACCCTTCTGCTTCAGCTTCCCAGCTCGGCCCCGCCCCCCGGCGTCCTCCGTTGCCTGGACGCGGGCCCCGCCAATCAGCCGCCGCCTTGCTGGGCGGCCTGTGCCCTGCGTGCTGATTGGCTGCGCCGCCGGCCGGGCCCGCCCTTCCGCTTCCGCTCACGCTTTCTTCTGCTTGCATCATTCTGCCGGACGGCCGCTGCTGAGCTTCTGCGGGTGAGTCCGGGGCGGCCGGGCCTGGGGGTAACCCTCGCGTGGGGCTGGGCACCGGGGCACCGGGGGACCGAGGGGGGCGCGGGCCCGGCTCCGGCCGCGCTTAGGGGGTCACTCGGGCGCTTCTCGCGGCCCCGGGCGCTCCATCCGGACGGAGCTGGCTGCCTTAGTGCCCTTGGCCTTGGGAAGGAAACTGAGGCCTGGAGGGTTCTGCCGTGGCCCCTCCCCCACCCCCTCCAGCCCTGCTGCCTTCCGCGAGGGCGTAGCCTAGCGCGGTGACGTCACGGGCTGTCCTCCCCTCAGGCTCTCAGAAGGTGCATCTCCCTTGAAGGAGCCCCACCTGGGTCACTTCCCTGCTGCTTGCCTCAGTCTCCTCTTTTGTAAAGTGGGGGCAGTAAGAGCAGTGTCCCAGCGCCGGCCGGGGTCCTCCGGAGGCCTTGGCCCAGGGCAGGGCTAGCACTCAGGGCCCGGGCCGGGCTTTCTCTTCTCTCTTGGCTTAGTTTTCCCTGCGGGGCTCAGCTTGAGCATTTATCTAGTACCTGCTGTGTGCTTCTCGCCGTCAGGGGCGCCGGGAAGGACCACCCTGCCAGGGGCGGGGGAGGGGGGGTGGCAGGCCGGGAGGGCCCCCCATCCCCCCCAGGGGTCTGGGCTCAGGCGGTCCTGCTCTGCCCCTGCCTCTGCTGCACTGAGCGCTGACCAGAGCCCCGTGGTTCCTGGACGCTGTGCTGCCGGTCTAGCTGTCCAGGCTGGGAAAGGGCCGAGAGGAACGCAGTGATGTAAGCGTGGGGGCTGCGCCTCCTGGCAGCCTCCACAGCCCGGTCGCTGGCACATGCCAGTCAGCAAGCACGGCCAGAGCAGCCCTGGGCACCGCTGATGGGGGGCGGGGCTGGGGCACCATTAACGGGGCCTCTGGGTACCACGGGGGAGGGGCTGGAGCACCTCCAATGGGAGTTAGGGCATCACTGATGGGGGCTGGGTACCACTGGTGATGATGGCCTTGGGACGTCACTGATGGGCACTGGGTACCACCAATGGGGGCTGGGGCACCACTGAGGGGCCCTGAAGCAGACACTCGAAGCGCAGCCCTGTGCCAAGGCTCGGAGCTCCTGACCAGGTCACTCGTGCTGTGCAGTAGAGAGAGGCCGGGGCAAGGGCTGGGTAGGGGCTACCACGAGGGGCACCGGCCCGGATCTGGGCCTGCCTCGTATCCGGGTCCGCTTCAGACTCTCAGGTCCCCGACTGCCCTCCTTTGGGCAGAAGTCCCGGCACGGTCCTGCAGAGCTGTCGGGACGTTGGGCCGGGCATCGGGAAGATGTGGTTCCGAGTCCCGTCCCCCAGTCACTCGCTGGGTTTGTCTGATGGAGTTTCTGCCACTTCTTGGGGCACAGCCGGGGGTGGGGGGCTCTGGGGCAGGGCCAGCATCGGGCCGCTGTGACAAAATGGGATGGAAAAGGCGCGGGTGGGCGGCCGGCTCTCGGCTGTGTTCTGGGTGGGGCAGCAGGGTTGGGCGAGGGAGCCCCGGCCTCGGCTCAGACGGACAGGTGCCCCCCCCACCTGGCGCAGACCGTGGCCTTGTCTTTGTCGTCCTGGCCTTGGCCACAAAAGGTGCCCGACAGATGCTTACGGGGTTTCGTGCAGGGACTTGGCAGGGGGAAGGGCGCTGTGGGGGAGGGGCTGGGCCAGGGCCTCCGTCCTCCCGGCGGCCATCATGGTGGCGTCTCTGTGAAGGGGCAGTCTTGCTTCCAGCAGGAAGAGCCGGTCTCTAGCTGGCCGTGTGCCCTGGGCCTCCCCGCCTTGGCGCCAGATGCCGTCTGAAGGAAGGTGCTCGTGCCCGGTGCCGGCCTGCGGTTCTCAGCCCCACCTCGCCGTCTCTGGCGGCTTGCCCCGTGCCCGAAGGTCGCCCCCTTTCTCTAGCTAGGCCCCATCCTGCCGCCTTCAGCCCACGCTCCCGACGGCGGGTGGCCGCGGGCTCCCTGCACGGGGCTGCGTTTCGGGCCGGCTCCGGCCTCGCCGAGCCCCACTGCAGGTTGGGGGGTGCGGGAGGGACAGAGAGCGACCCGCAGCTCCTCTCTCCTTAGCGACAAAATGGTCCAAGCGGTGCCAGAGACCATCAGCTTTCCTGCCGAGGAGGAGAAGATCTTGGAGTTCTGGACCCGCTTCGATTGTTTCAAGGAGTGCTTAAAGCAATCCAAAAGCAGGCCCAGGTGAGTGGACGGCCACCACAGACCAGGCCCGGCTCTGGGCCAGACGTGGGCAAGAACCCCCAAGTGTCCCCTTGCTCAGGGAGCTCTGGGTCCTGGCGCCCGGGCCCTCCTGCCCCGATGTCCCCCCCGAGCTCCCTCGCTCACTGGCCAGATGTCCCCCCAGGCTCCCTTGCTCTCTGGGTCCCGAGAGCCCAGCGTCTTCCACTGGGCGGAACCTCTCCCGGTGTTACTCTGAGGAGGAAGTGTCCTCCCTGACTGGCCAGCCTGGCGGAGTCGCATCCCTTGGCTGGCACAAACGGGGCTGCTTGGTACCCGGCTGTTTGTCATCAGGCCTTGCTTCCCTTTCCTTGGGTCTTGAAAGTGACCCCTTCCTCCTGTTGCCTTCCATAGGTTTACCTTTTACGATGGGCCCCCCTTTGCGACGGGGCTCCCTCACTACGGACACATCCTGGCGGGCACCATCAAGGACATCGTCACCAGATACGCCCACCAGAGCGGCTTCCATGTGGACAGAAGATTTGGCTGGGACTGCCATGGCTTACCTGTGGTACACTTGCCCCCTGTCCCTCCCTCGGGCATGGTGGGAGTGTCCCCAGGGTTTCTGTGGGTCCTGGCCCACTCTGGAGCCTCTGGACCCCTCAGGGCAGGATGGGAGCCACGGGAGGCAGGCTCAAGCCTGGGCACACCTTCTGTTTTCAGGAGTATGAGATCGACAAGACCCTGGGAATCAAAGGACCGGAGGACGTGGCCAAGATGGGCATCGCGGAGTACAATCGCCAGTGCAGAGGGATTGTGATGAGATACGCAGCCGAGTGGAAGGTATCGAGACCCCTGGTGTCTGGTGTGGGGGAGGGAGTCCCCGTCACCAGGTTGTGGCAGCGAAAGGGCTCTGTGCTCGGTGATAGGTGTCCTGGCCTCCCTTTATCTTGTGAAATAAAATGAGCATTTACAGCAGAAGTTTCTAAAAGCGCTCGTATGTGGCACTGCAAGTCTCTCAGGGTCAGCTCGGTGGGCTCTGGAGCCCACCATGGTTCTCACGGACTGTTTTTCCCTGCCCGCCCCTGCCGTCGTTAGCAACGGGTGTGCACGGGGGCAGAAATTAGCGCCCCCGCCTTGGGGTGTCTGCCTGTTAAGTCCCACCGGCATTGACTCCTGTTTCTTGTGGTCCAGCAGGACCAGTAGGTGGCGAGTGTCCCCATCATTTCCGGTTCTTTCCCCCACTTTAGCGGGGGATCCTGGGGTCATCTGCTGCCCCACACACAGTGGTTGCCAGTAGGTAGGCAGGTGAGAGAGTGGGGAGCTGCTCACTGACAACCTTGTTCTGCTTCACCAGGTCACGATCTCCAGGCTGGGCCGCTGGATTGACTTTGAAAACGACTACAAGACCCTGTACCCCCAGTTCATGGAGTCGGTGTGGTGAGTTGGGGGCTGCTTTGGGGTTCAGGCTGAGCAGGGCCCCAGCTTGGCCGTGGGCTGGCAGGCCAGGCCATCGGGTCCCCCCTTTGTCAGTGCAGACCCTGCCTACCGTCCTCAGCAGGGACCAAATTGTCCATTGGCCGCTCCCCGTGCCACGCTTTGCCAGGCTGAGCAGGACACTGCAGGGGAAGCAGAGGCTGGGCTCTGGGGCAGTGGGCTGCATTCAGCCCTTCCAACGTGGGCCGCAGTCGGGCCCGGCAGGGAGACTGACGGGCTTCCTGGCTTCCCCAGGTGGGTGTTCCGGCAGCTCTACGACAAAGGGCTGGTTTACCGTGGGGTGAAGGTGATGCCCTTCTCAACGGCCTGCAACACCCCCCTCTCCAACTTCGAGTCCCACCAGAACTACAAGGTAGGCTTGGGGGGATGGAGGTGGGCTGGGCACTGGGCGCTCTTCAGCTTCTCATGAGGCTCTCCAGTGGCCCTGGGGAGATGGCCGGGGCCCCAGCTGAGTGACTGGAAAGATGTCAGCTTAGAGCGTGCCCCACAGAGGGGCATGGGGCTTGTTTGGAGCTGCCTCTGGGGGCCAGGGGCAAGTATGGCTGCCCCATGGCCCATGATGGACTCTTTCATTTGGGTGCCCTGATCACCTCCCATTCAGTGCCCTTTGCATCGAGCATCTTGTGTGAGGCACTTGCCTTGTGGGAAGTCCATGTGTGCTGGATGCTCATGGCTTGGGGCCTGACCTTCCTCCCCTTCTCCTTGGCGTGGCCCCTGGCTCTTTGGGGAGGCCCCCCGGCTCCTTGGCATGACCCCCAGGCCTGCTTGCTCCCCCCAGGCTCAGAGGGTTCTCCCTAGAGTCCCTTTGGAGCTGTCCTGCTCGTGGCATGGCGCGCACTTCCAGTTTTTTGCCTTTGGACCACGTGGGCACGCGGGGGGTGTTTGCCTGTGTGTATGGGTGTGAACACGTGTGCCCAGAGATGGGAGGGTGAGAGGACAGAACAGGAAGGCTTGAGTGACTCCGCTTACATGCTGGACTCTTAAGTGCAGGCCCTGGAACCCAAACCTGGTCTGTTTCTGATCCTCCTTGGATTCCCCAGGAGCTGGACCAGGGCCAGCTGGGGTGTTTCTCAGGCTTTCTCAGACTCCTGCCCAGCTCTGGGCTCCTGGGGCATTTCTTTTGTCTCAAGTCTTTTTGTCACATGGTTGCTGATAATTGACATTTCACTTAGGCTGCGAATCCATTGGGGACCGACTCATGGGCACGGTGACAGGTGTAGATGGCCATAGATGTCACTAGTTTTTGGTCAGGACCCTTTATCTAGAAGCAGACACCAGCCTCACGAGTTGTGAAGGAAAAACACTGGCACCGGCCCAGTAAGATCGAGGGAAAGGCAGGCTGCCCGCTCTTGGAATTGGAGTTGGGAGTGGGACTGAGCAGGGCCAGACTCCTGCCCTGTGGAACAGCCAGCGGCTGGGGCACGAATGCAGTAAGCATCCAGGAGACCCATAGAGGCACCCACCCACCAGTGGGCACTCTCGATTTGGCACCACATAAGCCCTGCCCTCCAGGAGCTTGCCATTGAATGGAGACCAGAAGCAAACAAACCAGATAAAGGATGAAGGGGAGTCATTGACAAGGGGAAAGGCTGAAATTAAGAGGCTTTGGGAAAGGCTTCCTGGAGGAGGTGGGATTTCAGCCGGGACTCGAAGGAACCCAAGGGAGAAGCTCGGTGTTCAGAGCAGACACGGGCAGTGGTCAGTGCCTGACCACGGAGGTTAAGCTCCCTGACAATGGTTGTGGGGGTGGGGCGCAGTCTTGGCTTTCTGAAGGATTGGGAGTGGGGCTGAAGTGTGCCCTCACCCTGAGAGTCTGTCATGGAGAAGCTCGGGTCTGCCCTCCTCTGGGATTGATTTTTGAGGGAGTGTCAGACCTGGGACTTGGGGGCTGGCGTCACTGCCAAGATTGGTCCGTGATTTTTATGTCCTTTTTGCAAAGGAACCACTTCCAAAGGACTGAGTGAGTGTGGAGGCAAAGGCTTGTGTGGCTAGCCTAAGATCCAGGACTTTGGGCCCTGGAAAGGCAGCAGGGAGGCCTCTGGCGAGGGAAGGTGGAGGCCCTTTGGCCTCTTCTGGTGTGAAATTCAGGCCAGCTCCCACCCCTGTTTGGCTGCAGGGGGTTGTAAAGCGGACCTCCCACTCCTCAGATTGGGAGGTTCCAGTGGTGTTTGTACAAGGGCTCTGCAGAGGCGGCAGTCGTGTCCCATTCTACTTCTGGGCCAGCAATGAATTAAGGGCCTGAGCTTTCTCCTACCCTCAGCTCCACAGACTGGAGCAGTAAAACCAAGCAGGGACAAGTAGTCACAGAACATAGCTGCCTCCTGGAGATGAGCATCTTCATTACCGGACATCAGGAAAGTGGGAGCCGACTGCATTTGACACACCTTTCCTGGGCAGGGATCAGTGGTATAAAATCTTTGAACAAAGTGTGCGGAAGAAAAAAAAGAAACGTGGGGTTAGCGTTAATTATCCGGGAATTATTTTCCCTGGTGACCACAAATAAACAGGCATTACACCTGATCCGTTCTTTGTAATTGACCATCGTACTATTTCTGTGCTCGTTTGGGGGAAAAGTAGAATAAGAAGCTCAGGGCCACGTTTGCGGCCTGCAGATTGATAAGCATTACCCCTTCTCAAGGTGATCTCTCCATCTTCGCGTCTTCATTTAGGATGTCCAAGATCCCTCTGTCTTTGTCACTTTCCCTTTGGAGGAAGATGAAACTGTGTCCTTGGTTGCATGGACCACCACGCCCTGGACTCTGCCCAGTAACCTGGCACTCTGTGTGAATCCAGATCTCCAGTATGTGAAGCTTCAAGGCAAGTAGAGGCTCACTTGATGAGCCCATGTCATCAGGGTGGGAGGGGATCTCACTGTCTTCTTGGGGGTTCTACATTGGTCATGAGCCTCGCAGGCCAATTTCAGTGGGCAGCTACTTCGAGAAAGTCCTGAAGTGCTGCTGGCCAGATGAGCTTAAAAGCAGAAAGAACCATCAGTCGTTATCAGGGGTTTACAGAGCTGAAGCCGCTCTGACCTTGGGTCTGTTTTACTGCATTTGGAGACTGGGGAGGTAGATTCAACTCCTGGGCTGCTCTGGGCTTTTCCCTGCCCTCAAGGTCATTGGAGCAAGCCATCCATCCACTTTTATTAAGCACCTACTGTGTGCCAGAGAGTGTGATAATGAAGCAGACCCAGAGCTTTAAAGGAATTAGAGTAGGTCAGGAGGAAACCAAATGATCACTCTTTGCAGATGGTATGATGGTCTACTTAGAGAACCCTAGAGAATCAACTAAAAAACTATTAGAATTAATCTACAACTTTAGCAAAGTTGCAGGATACAAAATAAATCCACATAAATCATCAGCATTTTTATATATTACCAACAAAGTTCTGCAGCAAGAGATACAAAGAGAAATTCCATTTAAAATAACTGTTGATAGTATAAAATATTTGGGAATCTATCTGCCAAGGGAAAGTCAGGAACTATACGAAATAAACTACAAAACACTTTCCAAACAAATAAAGTCAGACCTAATCAATTGGAAAAATATCCAGTGCTCCTAGATTGGTCGAGTGAATATAATAAAAATGACAATACTACCCAAACTAATTTACTTATTTAGTGCCATACCAATCAAACTCCCAAGAAATTATTTTACAGATCTAGAAAAAATAGTAGCAAAGTTCATTTGGAAGAACAAAAGATCAAGAATGTCAAGGGAATTAATGGAAAAAAAAAAAAAGGCTGATGATGGTGGCCTTGCTGTACCAGATCTAAAGCTATATTATAAAGCAGCAGTCATCAAAACCATTTGGTACTGGCTGAGAAATAGAGCAGTCGATCAGTGGAATAGGATAGAATCACAAGACAAACTAGGCAATAACTATAGCAATTTAGTCTTTGATAAACCCAAAGACCCCAGCTTCTGGGATAAGTACTCACTATTTGACAAAAACTGCTGGGAACATTGGAAACTAGTGTGGAAGAAATTAGGGCTTAACCCACACCTAACATCACATACCAAGATAAGCTATAAATGGGTTCCTGATTTAGATATAAAGAGTGATATTATAAGTAAATTAGAGGAACGTAATATAGTTTACTTCTCTGACCCGTGGAGAAGAAAAAAATTTGTGTCCAAAAAAGAATTGGAACTCTTTATTGAACACCAGATAGATAATTTTGACTATATTAAGTTTAAAAGTTTTTGTACAAACAAAACTAATGCAGACAAGATTAGGAGGGGAAACAACAAATTGGGAAATCATCTTTACATTTAAGGGTTCTGATAAAGGCCTCATTTATTTCTAGAATATATAGAGAATTGTCTCATGTTTATAAGAATTCATGCCACTTTCCAGTCGATAAATGGTCAAAGGATATGAACAGACAATTTTCAGATGATGAAATTGAAACCATTTCTGGTCATATGAAAAGATGCTCCAAATCTCTATTGATCAGAGAAATGCAAATTAAGACAACTCTGAGATACCACTACACACCTGTCAGATTGGCTAAGATGACAGGAAAAGATAGTGATGGGTGTTGGAGGGGATGTGGGAAAACTGGGACTCTGATACATTGTTGGTGGAACTGTGAACGGATCCAGCCATTCTGGAGAGCAGTTTGGAGCTATGCTCAAAAAGTTATCAAACTGTGCATCCCCTTTGACCCAGCAGTGTTTCTATTGGGCCTATATCCCAAAGAGATCTTAGAGGAGGGAAAAGGACCCACATGTGCAAGAATGTTTGTGGCAGCCCTTCTTGTAGTGGCTAGAAACTGGAAACTGAAGGGATGCCCATCCATTGGAGAGTGGCTGAATAAATTATGGTATATGAATGTTATGGAATATTCTTGCTCTTTAAGAAACGACCGGCAGGACAATTTCAGAGAGGCCTGGAGAGACTTGCATGAACTGATGCTGAGTGCAATCAGCAGAACCGGGAGATCATTGTATATGACAATGGCAAGATTATGTGATGATCAATTCTGATGGATGTGGCTCCTCTCAATAAGATGATTGATTACAGTTCCAGTGATTTTGTGATGAGGAGAGCCTGTTCTTTGCTTGCATTTTATTTTTTCTCTCTTTTTTTTTTTTCCTGTTTGATTTGATTTTTTTTTGTACAGCAAGAGAATTGTATGAGTATATATTCATACATTGGACTTAACCTATATTTTGCCATGTTTAACACATATTGGGTTACTCGGCATCTAGGGGAGGGCGTGGGGGAAGGGGGAAAATTGAAACACAGGGTTTTGCAAGGGCTAATGTTGAAAAATTCTCCATACAAATGTTTTGAAAACAAAAAGCTTTAATAAAAAATAGGTAAATAAAAAGAAATGCAATCAAAATAATTTTGAAGTAGCAAGCTATAAAAAGTAGCCCAGAGCTTCCCCTCTGGTGTTCCCCCCAATCCCAGCCTCCCACTGGCCTCGTTATTGTTATTCTAATGAAAGATTTAACGGTCACTTCTCAGAGGGAGCACTGAAGGGAATGGAGACAGTGGCCCTGGTCAGTGTAGGGCTGCATGAGACCTGCTCCCATCCACTTGCCAGTTCCTCCTCTAGGATCCGTCCCTTATTAATGGGAGATGGTCCCCCCAGGACGTGGCCTGAGGGACTTGGCTCAGCCTGCTTCCCATCCTACCAGTCCCTGGTAGGGGCTCACTGCACCCCCTGCCTCCAGAGGCCTTCATTCTGGGAAGCAGCCTCTGGGTCTTGCTGGTTGGACAGCAGGCTGGTCACTCTCCCCTGAGGGGCCTCTGGCCCAAGAGTCCACTGTGGAAAGCCCTGCTGACATCCTCTAGTACAGCTGGGGAAACTGAGGCCCCAGCTGTCTCCTGCTGACTGATTGACTTGAGCTAGGATGCATCCTCTTGACGTGGAGTTCCCTGAGCCCGCCTGGCTGGCACTTGTGCCAGTGACTGACCCCTGCTTCCCTTGGCTGCTTTCCCAGATGCTGCCACAGGAAGGATCCTGATCATGATGGAAGCCAGGTTGGTGGCTCTGTACAAGTCGGAGAGTGACTACGTGATCCTCGAGAGGTGAGTCCTCCGCACCCTGCCTGGCTCTGTCCACTGGGGTCAGCGTCACGGACGCCGGAAACACAAAGGAACCTGCTGTCCATCGTCCTCTTCTAGGTTTCCTGGCATTTCCCTCAAAGGCAAGCGGTACAAGCCGTTGTTCGAGTATTTTGTGAAGGTGAGAGCGAGGCTGGGCCGGAGCCGGCCGCCCCCAGGCCTCCCCATCGCAGCCCCCGAGCCCTCCCTCCCTCCCTTCCCCCTCCTTCGCCTTTCTCCCTCCTCCCTTCCCCCCTCTCCCACTCTCCCTCCTGTGTCGCTCAAGCCCCAGGTCCAGCCCCCATGGCCGTGTCTTGTCCCAGAGGAGCCGGGGGACCTAAGGAGGGAGCAGGTTTGTGGTGGGTGGCTGCAGAGGCTGCTGGCCCCTCCCCACGTCAGGGTCAGGCTGGACGGTGTCCTTTGGCCATGGTGGCCTCGGGGTCTTGGACGACTTTGGGGAGAGCGTGGCTCTTCTCTGTCCTCAAAAGTTGCTGAGACTCAAGCGTGGTCAGCGCGCTGACCGTGGCCGCGTCCTTGCCTCCCTCACAGTGCAGGGAAAATGGCGCCTTCACGGTGCTGGTGGATCACTATGTGAAGGAGGAGGAGGGCACCGGCGTCGTGCACCAGGCACCATACTTCGGGGCTGTGAGTACGGGCTGGGCAGTGGGAGGGGGCTCTGCTACCCACAGGGGCCCTGGCCGGACAGGGCTGTCCTTGGGAAGCCACCCAGCCCTGGGGAACTCAGCGGTACCCCCCCCCCCCACACACACACACACAGGAGGAGCTCCTGGTCTTCCAGAAAGCCAGGGGCCCCTTGCTGCTCGGCAGAGAACCCTGGGTCTGGGGCAGAGGGTCCCAGGCTGGGCAGGGGCAGAGGGCTCCTTCCCAGGCCGCTCCCAAGGTGGGTCACCCACAGGGTGGTGGGTGGGCCGTGCACAGGGAGCCTGAGGGGCCGGTGGGCGCTTTTTCAGGACGATTACCGGGTCTGCATGGACTCCAACATCATCCAGAAAGATTCTGTCCCCGTGTGCCCTGTGGATGCGTCCGGCTGCTTCACGGCCGACGTCAGCGACTTCGCCGGGCAGTACGTGAAGGTAGGGCCAGCGGGCACTGGGCTCGGGCTCGCCTGCAAGCTTTTATCCCAGCTTCTCTCTTTGGGGAGCTGATGTGTTCCTGGCGTCCACGGCCCCGTCCCACCCGAACGTTGAGCCCCGAACTGGTCTTCTGAGCTCGGACCCCGGGCCGGAGGGAGCAGAGGCAGGCCGGCCTGGGGGCAGCGGTACAGGGAGGTGACGGGGTCTGGTTCCATGGCCTGTGAGGTGATGAGGGGGCTGGGAAGGGGGCACGATGCTGGGCATAGGAGTGTGCCCTCGGAAGTGAGCCGACCTGGGCACTGACCCTGCAGGGCTGGGAGCCAGGAGGAGCCAAGTACAAATCCTGCCTCTGGCACCGCAGAGCGTTCCAAGCCTCAGCCCCTCCTCCCCCCATGAAGAAAATGAAGGTGGCAGTGGCGCCAATCTCCCGGGTAGTTGGAGATCTACATAAAGTCCATGCCTGCTGTTCTCAATCCAGCGTCCCCTCTTGGCCCAGCCTGGCACCTCAGTTATCTCCTGCCTCCTGCAGCTTCTTGGGTTGGGGGCAGCGCCCGGCCCATCTTGGCATAGCAGGTCTGAGGAGGGGCCCCTTGGGGTGTAGGCCCTGTGTGCCCCCCGCTGCCTCCTCCCTGTTCCCAGGATCCCTCGTGTGACTTGTCTCTTCACCCAGGATGCTGACAAGAACATCATCCGCGCCATCAAGGAGCAAGGCCGCCTGCTGCTCGCCAGCACGTTCAGCCATAACTACCCCTTCTGCTGGAGGTGAGTGCCGAGGGGGCCAGGACTATGCTCCCAGCTGTGGGCCCCTCAGCTGCCTCTCCCAACCTAGTGGGGACTCAGCACCCCGAGAGCCTCCCTGACCGGCCGGGCCTCTCGGAAGCACCTCACGAGTGCTTGTTGCTCTTGGGGACCACTGAGTCCTGGGGGAGGAGTCAGTGGGGAGCACTGTGGGCTGAGTGCACCCCCTTGGAGCCTTCCCCTTTGGCCGCTTGGAGCCCCGGGGTGGTGCAAGGGGGCAGAGCGCCAGGGCCCAGAACAGCCCGCGGCTGAGGCTCCGTCCACGTCCCCAGGTCCGACACGCCGCTGATTTACAAAGCCGTCCCAAGCTGGTTTGTCCGAGTGGAGCACATGGTGGACAAGCTTCTGGAGAACAATGACCAGTGTTATTGGTGAGTCTGCTGGGCGGGCAGTGGGCCATGGACAGCAGGCAGCAGAGAGCAGGCAGTGGGTGTGGGCTGCGAACAGCGGGCAGCGGAGGGCGGGCAGCAGGCCTTGGGCCTCGTTCTGCTCTCTGCCTCTCCCGGGGCCGCCCCATCTCTCCTCCTGTTCCCTTCTTGCTGCATCTCTGCCTTTCTCCTGCATCCGTCTGTCTCTCCCACACTCACACAGGCGGGTGCCCGTGCAGAGAAGGGGCAGGGGCCCATTTGGAGCCTCTGGGGGTCTTCCCGAGGAAGTGGGGTGGGGGGCTCAGAGAGGAGGCCTCGGGCCCTGAGAGCCACCTCTGCTGCAGGCCCGGCCTTCAGTCTGTCTCTGTCCTGCAGGGTCCCCGAGTTTGTGAGAGAAAAGCGCTTTGGGAATTGGCTCAAAGATGCTCGGGACTGGGCCATCTCCAGAAACAGATACTGGGGGACCCCAATCCCCCTGTGGGTCAGCGACGACTTTGAAGAGGTGCGGGCTCCAGGCCTTGGGGCATCCGGGCATTCCCCCCTCCCCTGGGCACCATGGCAGGCTGAGGCTGCCCTCCCTTTGGGTCCCCTTGCTGGCCCAGCTCCGGCCGCAAGGCTGACTCTAGCCACGGGAGCCTGCCCGGAGGGGCTCGCCACCGCCTGGCCGATTGCCAGGGTGCGGGGTGGGACCAAACTTGTGAGAGGGGCCCCAGTGTGAGAACTCGCGGTCAGTGTCGGGATCCGCGGCCCACGTCCCGCCCGCGGCTGTCTGACCCTGTGCCCGTGGTCTTGGGCAGGTGGTGTGTGTAGGGTCGGTGTCGGAGCTGGAGGAGCTGACGGGAACCAAGGTTTCGGACCTGCACAGGGAGAGGTCGGTCTGGGGCCCTGCCCGGGCACGTGGCTCCCCTCGGGGTCTTGGCCCAGAGCCCCGCGGTGCCCACGCTCACGGCGCTCGCTCCCTTCTGCAGCATCGATCACCTGACGATCCCTTCGCGCCTGGGGAAGGGCCCCTTGCGCCGCGTGGCCGAGGTCTTCGACTGCTGGTTCGAGAGCGGGAGCATGCCCTACGCCCAGGTCCACTACCCCTTCGAGAGCCGGCGGGAGTTTGAGGAAGCCTTCCCTGCCGACTTCATCGCCGAGGGCATCGACCAGACCCGCGGATGGTGAGGCGCCGGCACGGGCCAGACCCGCCGGGGGCTCTGGGAAGTGCTGGGGGACCTCCAGCTCCCCCGAGAGCGCTGCGTCCGTGGGGGCAGCTTGTGGGCCCCTTCCCGGCCTGCTGACGCTTCGTGCCCCCTCCAGGTTCTATACCCTGCTGGTGCTGGCCACCGCGCTCTTCGGGAAGCCCCCCTTCAAGAACGTGATCGTGAACGGGCTGATCCTGGCCAGGTATGGGGCGCTGCCCCCCTTCCTCCATCTGTATGACATCATCCGCGCAAGTTCCCGGGCTCCCGTCCCCTTGGAGCGAGGGCCTGGGGAGGAGTAGCCAGCAGCTGCCGTGGTCACTTAGAAAAGGTCCTCCTGGAGATGGGCTGAGGCCGGCCCCAGCCTCCAAGGAGGCTCTCGCCTGGGCCCCCGGCCTCCAAGGAGGCTCTCGGCTGGGCCCCCGGCCGCTGGGAGCCTTCCTAAGGCTTTGGGCATGTGTCATTGCAGTGATGGACAGAAAATGAGCAAGCGAAAGAAGAATTACCCCGACCCGACCTTGATCGTCAGCAAATACGGAGCCGACGCCCTGCGGTGAGAAGCCTGTCTGGGCTGCCGGCTCGGGCCACCCCTGAAGCTCACTCCCGTGCCTGCCCTTCTGCCCCCCAGGGGCAGGAGAGTGGGGGGGGCTCCCCGGAGACCTTCCTGCTTGGCCCCGGGCCCCGCGTGGGGCCCCCCGAGTTAGCCAGGCGGCGGCAGTGAGGGCTTTCTTTGCTCGCTGCAGGCTGTACCTCATTAACTCCCCCGTGGTCCGAGCGGAGAACCTGCGCTTTAAAGAGGAGGGGGTCCGAGATGTGCTCAAGGACGTCCTCCTCCCGTGGTACAACGCCTACCGCTTCCTCATTCAGAACATCCTCCGTCTTCATAAGGTACGTGCCCGTGCCAGCTGTGCCCACGGACACTTGGCACCTGCTCGGCCCCCAAGCTGGCCGTAACCGCGCCCCTTCCCTTCTCGCGGCCAGGAGGAGGGCGTGCAGTTCCTCTACAACGAGAACGCCGTGAGGGAGAGCGGTAACATCACCGACCGCTGGATCCTGTCCTTCATGCAGTCGCTCATCGGTTTCTTTGAGGTGGAGATGGCAGGTGAGCGCCAGAGACGCCGCAGACCCTGGAGGCCCCTCCCCCTGTCTGCTGGACCCAGAGCCCTCGGCCCTGCCCTTAGTAGCAGTGGCTTCTGGGGGAGGGGCCTGTCCCCCATAACAGCCGGGGGGTGTTGACCTGATTCTTCCCCTTCAGCCTATCGACTGTACACCGTGGTGCCGCGTCTGGTCAAGTTTGTGGATGTGCTGACCAACTGGTACGTCCGAATGAACCGCCGGCGGCTCAAGGTGAGCTTCTGCTCGCGGGAGCTCGGGGCAGGGCCGCAGCCGTCACTGCCCCGGGACCCCGGGCTCTGGGAGAGGAAATTCCCCAAAGAACCAAGCGGTTGGGGCCCGGAGGGGGTACGAGCCGGCCCAGGCCCCTCTCAGAGGGCAGGGCGGGACCCCCAGGGGTGCCGGGAGTTCGTGTGGCCTCTGCGGGGTCAGGTTACCCAGAAGCCCCGTGGGTTTTTTCCTTCAGGGTGAGAATGGGACTGACGACTGTATCATGGCCTTGGAGACTCTGTTCAGCATCCTGTTCTCCCTCTGCAAACTTATGGTGAGGGCGCCCCCCTGGCCCTGGCAGGACTTCACGGGGTGGCCACCAGTCCCCGCTGTGTTCCAGTCTGAGGGGCGCACGTGGAGCTGGCACTGCCTCGTCCCACTGGGTTCTCCTCACTGTCCCCTGGCCCGGATCTCCCAGGTCACCTCAAACCCACCGCAGAGCCCCCTGCGTCTTGTGCGTGCCGCCCCATGAGCTCGGGCAGCCCCTCTGCCACCTCCCCGTGCCCTTGTCGAGGCTGCAGACTTCTGGGGCCGGCCACCATCTTTGGGCTAGGGCCCTTTTTCCAGGCACCGGGTGGGGCTGCATGTGTGCCCCTTGTGCCATGCTGCCAGTCACTGTACCAGGCGGCCCCCCGCTCTCCCCCTCACGCAGGCCCCCTACACGCCCTTCCTCACGGAGCTGATTTACCAGAACCTCAAGACCCTCATTGACCCGGCCTCAGTGCGGGAGAAGGACACACTGAGCATTCACTACCTCATGCTTCCTCGTGTCCGGTAGGCATCGGCCCGCACCAGCCTGGGTGTTCCCTCCCTCCGGGAGCCTGGCAGGGCAGCGCAGGGATGGGCCACGGGCAAGGCTAGGGGGCCATCGGCATTGGAAGCTCCTGGAGCAGTCAGTGGGGAGTGGGCAGGGGTGGGGACGGGGCACCTGCCCTGCTGGGGGCTCGGCGAGAAGCTGCCCAGGGGTCCCGGGCGCTCAGGGGCTCCCCTCCCCCTCCAGGGAGGAACTGATCGACCAGAAGACGGAGAACGCCGTCTCCAGGATGCAGTCCGTCATCGAGCTGGGCCGCGTCATCCGGGACCGGAAGACCATTCCAATTAAGGTGGGGCGCTGGGGGGGTCCCCGGGGTGGGGAGGGTCCCAGGAGGGGGGCACAGCTCCAGCTTCCAGCCCTTCTGCCTCTGGTCATGGGGCGCACCGGGCAGCGGGGGCAAGTGTCCTGGGACCCTTCCTCTTCCCCCAGTATCCTCTGAAGGAGATCGTGGTCATCCATCAAGACCCCGAGGCCCTGAACGACATCCAGTCTTTGGAGAAGTACATCCTCGAGGTGAGACCTGGGGGCTGGTGGGCGCGGGACCCCCCCCCTCCCCTGGGGAAGGTTGCTCTGCTGGGACCCTTCCTCAGGTGGCTTTGGGGTCCCCAGGAGAATGGAGGGGAGCTCATGCCCCGCTGGGAAAGCCTCCCCGGGGTGAAGAGCTGCTTGTGCATGGGCAGCTTCAAGCCCGCCCCCAGCCCGGGGCCCCCTCCAGAAGTCGGGGGCTGGGGCGCCCCTTGATCACTGCCTGGCCTTGCACCTTTCCGCCTCAGGAGCTGAATGTTCGGCGCGTGACCTTGTCTACGGATAAGAAAAAGTACGGCATCCGGCTGAGGGCAGAGCCTGACCACATGGTCCTGGGCAAACGGCTGAAGGCGGCCTTCAAGGCCGTCATGGCGTCCATCAAGGAGCTGACCAATGAGCAGCTGGAGCACCTGCAGCAGACCGGTACGCGGTGGTCTCCCCCCACTGCGGCAGCCCCCAGGAGCAGCCTCGGGGCTTGGGGCCAGAGGTGGGACTGGGGGAGGGGCCATTGATGCCCGAGAGAAAGGACCAGTGGGCCCGAGCCGGACAGTCTTAGTGCGGGGCGGGCGGCTTGGGCTTCCCTCCCCCCCCCAACATCTGGGCCGGGCCGGGACGCCACCTTGGTCAGAGGCACCGGACCGGGACCAGAACGTCCCTGAGCCTCCTCCACTGCTCTGCTTTCATGGGAACCCTGCCTGGAAGGACTGCTCCCCAGGAGAAGTCGGGGTGCTCTCGGGGCTTGCAGCTGATCCTGGGCAGAGGCAACGGGGTGACCGGCAGAGACAAGGGGGGCCTGGGGACGCCCACCGGGAGTCAGGGCCAGGTTGGCCTATCATCTGCAGCCCACGCTCGCCCCCTCCCCTGTCCCAGCCGTGGCATCGCGGCGCTTGATGCCGCTCAGGGAGAGCCCCGTATGCCAGCCCCCGTGTGCGCACTTCCGACAGGTTCCCTCGTTGTGGATGGGCACGAGCTCCACAGAGAAGACGTCCGCCTCATGTACACCTTTGACCAGGCCCAGGGGAGCTCCTCTCACTACGAAGCGCACTCGGACGCCCAGGTACTCCCCATGGGGCACTGCTCATGAGTGGGGCACTGCCCACAGAGTACTGCCTGAAGAGTACTGCCCACAGGGCACTGCCCGTGGGGTCTCTGGTCTGAGGCTGGCTCGCTCCACCCCTCAGCAGGAGCAAGCCCAAAGTCAGGTTCTGGGTCTCGGGGACCCAGTAGATAGAAGGTGCACAGTAGGTGGTGGGCTTTCTCCCACCCCCTCAGGTGCACAGTAGGTGGTCTTCTAATCACTGGTGGGTCTGCCCACCTCCTCCCCTCTGTCCCTTTGCCCCTGCCCACTGAGGTAGTCCCATGGGGGTGGGGGGGCTCAGCCCAGAACCCCTCCAAGTGGGCCCTGACGTGTCTCAGGTGGCTCTGGGCTCCCAGATGGGGAGATTTGTTAGAGTGGCAGCTCCCTCCCAGGGGAGGGGGTCCTTTTCCCCCATTGAATACCCCGCCCTCTCCCCCCAGGTGCTGGTACTCCTCGATGTCACTCCCGACCAGAGCATGGTTGACGAAGGCATGGCCCGGGAGGTCATTAACCGTATTCAGAAACTGCGGAAGAAGGTGAGGGGGCGGGGAGGGGGACAGCCTGGGCCTGCCCCATCCTCACGGGGGGGGGGGGGGTGTCACCGAGGCAGGGCAGTCCCAGGTGTCCCATCGGCCCCCATCTCCCCTCCCCTGCACGCGGGAGCTCCCCCCGGCTGACGAGGTCCCCGGCCCCCCATTCGCAGTGCAACCTGGTCCCCACGGACGACGTCGCCGTGTACTACAGGTCGCCCTCGAGAGGGGACTACCTGGACACCGTCATCCAGAGTCACACGGACTTCATCCTGGCTACCATCAAGGCTCCCCTCAAACCCTACCCGGTGCCGCCGTCGGACAAGGTGCTCATCCAGGAAGTGACCCAGGTGAGCCCGCCCAGGTCAGGGGCTGGCCCGTCTTGTGGCCGCAGGACGTCTGCCCTCCGTCCCCTAGCGGGCAGCGCGGGGAGGCCCGGCCTCCAGAAACAAGGAGGCCGAGGATCCCCGGGGCCGCCTCTGAGGGCACACGTAACCAGGGGCACGGGGAGGGGGCTCATGTGCATCCCACTGGAAAAGGACCATCTGGACCCGGTCTGCTCGGCCCCGGGGCAGGAGGCCACGTGTTCCCAGCGTGGAGCGAGCCGTCCCCAGGACAGACCTGGGCCTCCTGTGGATCCCTCTGTCACGGCTCAGACCAGAGGCTCCCGGGGCTCTCACTACCATCTGGGGTGTGGAGGCACACTTGCCCCTGCCCTCTGCCCCCTGGCATCTGGGCCTGCACTGGCTCATGGAGCAGATGCTGCCCCTTTTTGCTGGGCACTGTGCCAAGGGTTGGAGGTGCCAGCAGGCGGCCCTGGGCAAAGAAGCCCATGGCAGGAGGAGCCTTGCAGGGGCAGGGTGCCAGGGTGCTGCCTTCCTGAGGCAGAGTCTCCCCCATGTGAGGGCCCCAAGAGAGCCTTGCCAGTGGGGGAGGGGGAGGGCAGGGCCGAGGGGTGCCCACCAGTGGCCTCCCAGGAGCTGTCACCAGCTGGCCCGTCTCTGGGTAGCACAGTTTCCCTC
This sequence comes from Myrmecobius fasciatus, assembly GCA_023553655.1. NCBI lineage: Eukaryota > Metazoa > Chordata > Mammalia > Dasyuromorphia > Myrmecobiidae > Myrmecobius > Myrmecobius fasciatus. The sequence continues at coordinate 31,076 of JAJPUD010004775.1, read as the reverse complement.
CCCCCTCCCCGGGGGGCAGAGTTCGGGGTGTGAGACCCTGACCTCACTCTCATGTTCAGTTAAAGGGCTCTGACCTGGAAATCACCCTCACCCGAGGCGCGGCCCCCCCGGCTCCGGCCTGCGCTTACGTCAACCTGAGCGTCTGCGTCAACGGCAAAGAGCAAGGTAAGGGAAAGGGCAGCCCCTGGCCCGGGCTGGGTGCGTCCCTCACCCACTGCCGTGCCCGATGATGGAGCTCCGCGTCGTCCGGAGGCCGCCTTTGGGGGTCCTGGCCTGGGGTCCCCCACTCCTCCGCCAGCCCACAAGGGGGCCTCGATGAGCGCCCCATCCCAGTGAGACTGTGGGGGGCTCCCGGCCTCTGGCTGGTGGTCCCGAGGCCGGCCCTCCCCCCCGCCCCAGCTCCCCTCAGCCCCACATTCACACCCTTCTCTCAGGCGTCAGCTCCCTCACACGCACTCCCGCTCAGTCTGCGCTTGCGCCGCGTGCCTCGGGCTGACTGACCGCGCGCCGGCCGGAGCCCCACCGCCCCCCGCCCCGCTGATCCGCGGTTCTGCTTTTGCAGGCGGAGTCCTGCTCCTCGAGAACCCGAAAGGAGATCACCGGCTGGGCCTCGCCCAGCTCAAGGACGCCATCGGCAGCCTCTTCGACCTCCGCGCACCCGAACTGGCCGTCTTCCATGAAAAAACAGGTCGGGGGCTGCTCTCCCTTAGGGGTCAGGGGGTCGCACCGCCCACGTGGCCAGCTCTTCTGCCAAGTGAGGCCCCTGGGGCAAGGCCGGGCCTGGCGGAGCCCCCCCGAGATGGGGGGGCCTTGGGGACGGCGGCCCGGGAGCCCCCCAGCACGGAGTGTCTCCTCACAGGGAGAGTGGCGCTCACAGGGACATCCAGCACAGTTTGGGCCGGGCCCCAAGTCCCCACGGAGCCAGAGAAGGGACAGTGGGGGGGAGGGGCGGCTCACGGGCCTGCTTGGGTGGTCTTGCCACTGACCGTGCTCAGAAAAACTGGCCCTGGCCAGTGGGCTTCCCCCGTTAGCTTGGGACAGTGTAAGGGGACAGGCCTCCCGTGCTGGGCCCCAGAGGAGTCTCTTCCTGGGAAAAAGTGAGCTCTGAGGGCGCCAGCTCTGGGTGTGCCCGTATCTGCTTTGCCCGCCACCTTGCCCTCCACAAACCAGGAGTATTTGGGGGTCAGCCTCAGTCTTCTACCAGGGCTGCTCCCAGAAACAGGTGGTTGGGAGGGGGCGTTTGGGGCAGGGACCCCACCCTGGAGAGGCCAGCCTTTGCCTCCCGCCGGCCCCCTGGGTCCTTCGCCCCTGGCATGTGTGCCCCTGCTTGTGCCCATCAAGCTCATCCTGTGCCCACCAGACCAGGGGACTCCTCCCTCCCATGGTGCTGGGGGTCCCTGGGAGCCCCAGCTGCCACCAGGAAGAGCGGGTCTTTGCCCCCCCCCCCTTTGCCTTTACAAGCCGGGCTGGGGCAGAGCCAGTGGTGCCAGGGCTGGCCCATGCCCACTTACGCCTCTGCTGCCCCCCCCCCAGAAGTCGTCAGCAAAACGGACTTGCTGAGCCTCAGCGGGAAGACCCTGTGTGTGACGGCCGGCCCCCCCCCGGCGGCGGCCCAGACCCCCAGCGTTCTCTGCGGCTTCCTCAATCTGCAGCTGCTGAATGCCAAGCCACAAGGTGCCCATGAGGGGCCGGGCCAGGGCGGGAGCCGATGAGGGGGGTGGGGGCTCGGGCACTGGGCAGGGCGCTGCTGAGGGAGTGTGCTGCACCCCTGGAGCCTCTCACAGGGGGGAGCTCTTGGGGCCAACAGGGCCAGAGGCCGGCCTGGCCCCGAGAACCCCAGAGCCCCAGGGCAGAGACTGGAGAGGCTCTGGAAGCTTCCGAGCCAGCCTGGAGGAGGGTGGGTAGGGCTGGAGCCCATGGAGACCCCTTTGGCCCTGCCCAGGCCCGGCACCCTCCGCTCCCCAGAAGGGCCCAGCCCTGCCCCCCACTGGGCCTGCGGGGGGTTGACGGCCTTGATCATCTCCTAGAATGCCTGGCGGGACAGGTGGGGACGCTGCTCCTGGAGAACCCACTGGGCCAGAAGCCGCTGACCTACCAGGGCCTGCTCCACGAGACCGCCAAAGTCTTTGGCCTGCGCAGCCGCCGGCTCCGGCTCTTCCTGAACGCGTCGCAGACCCAGGGTGAGCACTGCTCGGGGCGGCGGGGGCACGAGGGGGACGGAAGGTGCTGAGGAGAGGAGCTTCTAGGCTGGACCCCCGGGAAAGTGGAATTGGGGATGCAGGGGGCGTCCCTACTGACCCACAGAGACCCGTCCGCCCCCATGGGCTAGCCCTGTGCCCCAAGGCTGGACCGGGGCCGGCGCAAGGGCCTCACAGAGCCCACAGTGGCCTCTTGGACCTCCAGGATGGCAAGAGTGGGGCCCCAGAGGCCACTCCGCCGGTGGCAGCTGGAGCTACCCTTCCTCCCATCCAGCCCTTGCCCAGGCCGTCTCTGTGGATGGTGCCCCGTGTTCCATCTCTGGGGCAATAGGACAGGGTGGGCACAGGAAGCCCTGAATTCAAATCCTGTCTCGGATGCTCACTAGCTCTGTTCTCCTGGGCAAGGTCCTTCCTCCTGCCTCAGTTTCCCTAGTTGTGAAATGGGATTCCTCCCCCGAGGTCACTTTTGTGAAGCAGACGCGTGCTGTGCCCTCCCCGAGCTGGGTGCTCAGACTTAGCCCGGCTGCTGAGCTGGCATGTGCCACTTGTGTTGGGCTGGCTGTGACCCAGGCTTGTGCCAGCCTCATGGGACGGGCTCAGGGAGACACCAAGAGAGGGTTGAGGCCTGGGTGCGGGGATGGATGCAGAGGTGGGCTGGGGAGGAGCCACTCGGCATTTGGACCCAGGTCGTGCCCCAGGTGCGGTGCCTCCTCTGCCATGTGCCTGTATGGGGTGCCCCCTCTGCCGTGCTGTGCCCTTCCTCCTCTTCAGTCCTGCAGCATACATTAAGCACCTGCTGTTTGTGAGAAGGGAAGCCGGCTGACCGTCCCCTGTCTCCCTCCAGAAATCACGGCAGACGTCTCTATGAAGTCTTTGAACACGCGGACGGTGTACGTGGACGTGCTGCCCACCACGGCCGAGTGCTGACCCCCACCCCCGTGGGCGCTGCTTCCCCAGGGGGTCGGAACGGCCAGCAGGCACGCCCGTGGGGTCCCAGAGGTCACGGCCTCCTCTGCCCTCGTGCAGGGCTCCCTTCTGACCGCGGACCTCCGGCCGGACCCAGAGCTTCCCCTCGAGGCAGTTTGGCCAATAAATGTGACCCCCCCGGAGAAGTCGGCCTCGCGTCTAGTGTTGGGGGGAGGGGCTCAGGTGTTGGGGGGAGGGCTCAGGAGCCGGGGGGCTGAGGGAGCCGGCCCAGGCCAGGCCTCCCACTGCGCGTCCCGCCCCTTGCTGGCTGCCGGCTGGCGGAGAAAGAGTGGTCAGGAGGCCAGTCCCTGGCCCAAGCCGCTCTCCAGAGCTCCGGCCGGGGTCCGGGAGCTCTTCTACAGGGAGGGCGAAGGCAGCTGGGACCCGAGTGCCCACCCTGGCTCCCCAAGGGGCTTCCTCCAGGCTCTTCCCCCTTAGCTGGGCTTCAGCGGGCGGCTTGGGCCGGGCAGTTGGGAGCACATTGGTTCCCGTGGGGAGATGCCCCTCAGGTCAGGGCGAGCATGGCACGCCCCCCCAGGGAAGGAAGGGCCAATCACGGCGAGCGGCGGCCCCGTCCTGAGCCCCGCGCTGACTGGTGGTCACCGGGCAGGCCGGGGGGAGGGGCAGCTTGCTGGTAGCTGGGTTGGGGTCCTGTTTGAGGAAACCCCAGAATACAGAGATTGAGCGGGAGGGGTCACGGACCCTAGGACTTACTTAAGACGGGGGCTCAAGGGTCCGGGTCAGGAAGGTGGGGACGCCCCTCCCAAAACGGGGAGCCTGGACGGGAGGCAGGTGGGCAGAAAGCCTGGGCATTCGCTGGTGGCGGTCCCCGAGCCTGGGGTCACCCTAGGGGGTGAGGGTCCCTTGAGGCACAGGGGCCCCCTTGGCCCCCAGCTCTGACAATGACTTCTTGGGTGCCTGGCACTGTGCTCACACTAGGGGTACCAGGGCCAGCAAAGAGCCCTTGCCTGCCCCCCAGCTCACAGTGTGAAAGGCTTGAGACCGAGAAGATGGGGGTCCCTCTGGGGGCTTGGGCTGAGTCCAGCAGTGGGGAGGGAGGCCCCAGCCCCACCATGGAGCAGCCCTCAGAGGGGTGGCAGCTGAAATCTGCGAGGACTGAGCTGGCCAGGAGGCACAGGTGGGCATTTACAGATGGGGAAGACTTGAACTCTGCACCTGGGTGCTGCCAGGGACAAAGGGCAGGCAGTTGAGGGATCCCCGAATCCCCCAGCCCCACTTGGTTTAGCCCAGAATCCCTTTCTCCCCAGGAGGGCCCTCCCACCATTGAGGAGCTGGGGAGGGGGGCAGAGGGGCCTGGGCCCTGGGCCATTCTGCAAGGACAGAAAGGTCAGCACTGGGTTCCAAATCTACCTGGCTCACAACAGGGGGTGTCTGGGGGACTGCCTGGGCAAGAGGCAGGGCTGGGACTCCTGCCTGCCTCGGTTTCCTCATTTGGAAGCTCCTCAGGACACCTGTGGGGACCCTCCACAGCTGCACCCTAAGACCACATGCCGACCTTCCCGAACCCTCTCCTGTAGCAGCGGGCAAGCCCCCAGAAGAACGAAGAGAGACCTTTTCCCGAGAAGAGCTTTATTGGGTCTGGGGCCGAGGGCCCGGGGGCCCGGCCTTGGGGACCTGCACAAGACGGCGCCGGCGTTGGCCCCCACAGTTCTCTGGAGCTACCGGGCTGGGGGCACTCTGCAGACCCCCACCCCGGAGACCTTGTTGTTGGCCAGAGCCCTTCAGGGAGGCCGTGGGAGGGGGGAGGCCTCAGGTGGGCCTGTAGAGGCCCAGCCTCTGGGCAGCCTCGGAGATCCGGGGAGCTTTCCTCTTTGGGAAAGGATAGTGGCTCGCCCCCCGGACTGTGGGAGCACTGCCAGGGGCCGGTGCCCCCCGGGCTCGAGAAGCCTCTTTCTGGGGCTCCTGCCCATCGGCGTCCTCCGTGGGCACCGGGTCTGAGGAAGGCGGCCCGGCCTTCGGGAGGGGCGGCATCTTCCAGCCGCCGGACTGGCGGAGACGGTGGATCGCCAAGTGGGTGCGCCACGGGTCCTGGAGGCTCGCCGTGCCCGCCACATCCGGCCTCTGGCCAGCCTCCGGTCTAGGGCCGCTCCACCACGGGCCTCTCCTGTCCTTGTGACTGCCACTGGCCCCGCTCTCATCTGGGGAGGGGACGGGAAGCTGAGTGAGCGGGGGACCTCCTTTGTGGGGCCCAAGCCTCTGGGCTCCAGGGCTGGGGGGGCCTCCAAGTCCAAAATGGAGCTCAGTATCACCCCCCTTTTCCTATCACTGTGGAGGGCACCCCCAGTCCCTCAGGCTCCCCATCATCCTTGATCCCCCTCCCCCTGCCTGCCATGTCCAAGATGGCGCCCGTGCCTGTGGGTTTCACACCCCTGGCCACCCCCTGCTCAGACCCCAGCCCCCCAGCACAGGACTCTGCCCCCTCATACTGCACTGGGGCAGTAGCTGCTGGGGGGTCTGCCTGCCCCCTCCCCCTTCTGTCCATCCTCCACAGGCTCTGTCAGCCCCTCACTCAGTGAGCCCAATCAGCCACGAGGGCAAGCAGACAGAGCCCACTCTCGTCTGTCCTGGTTAGTGGGCGCTCCTCCATCCAGACCCGTCCCCTGCTCTCCTCCCACCCTCCCTGGCTTTCTATGAGACACCCCCCCCCGAAATCCTTTTTCTTGCCGTGTCGGGGGGATGCGACTCTGTGACCTTGTTTGGGGGAACAGATGGGGAAACTGAGGCAGGCAGGGCAAAGTGACGCCCAGTCACACAGCTGGATTTGAAGTTGCTCTGACCCCTGTGCCATCCGGCTGCCCCATGAAATGGGCACTCTCCTGATATCTATTTCTTCTGGCCATTGGCCCGCCTTTCCCTGGTACAGACTCTGAAGCCCTTGGGCAAGGAGCCACCATCTGTTTGAGTCCCTTTCGGTGCCCCAGCTTTGCCATCCCTGGCCATGGCAGACACTCCAGGCACTTGGGGGAGCCTTTCCTTCCAGGTCCCAGGCCATTTTCCAGCCCATGGCCTCCTGCCTGGGCCCAGCATGGTCCTAATAGCCAAGAGCACCCAGCCCCAAGTTGCCTGCCCCAGGGCCCGTGGCCCCAGGCCGGCCCTGGCCTTGAACCTCTTCCCTTCCAGAGCCAAGCCTGCCCCCCCAGGTGCTCCAGGGGACAGCTCTGGGGCCCTGGGCATTCGCTGCCCATGTGACAGCTGGACAGATGCCAGCCTGGAGCTCCCAGGAACAAACTGGCACAAAGCAACAAAGCCAGGGGCGGATGAGAGCCGGATCTGAACTGGGGGAAGGGAGACGGGGGAGGGCCAGAGCTTGCTCACTTGGTTAGAGTTCTTCGGGCCCCCCTGCCGAGCTCGGCCTCTCAGGTCAGCCCCCGGACCCTGAGCACCTACGGGAAACCCCGTCAGCCACAGCGAGGCCCTGCGGACCCCTCCCCCCGGCTGTACCTGCTCTGGAGAGGCTGCCATAGGGCGGCTGCAGCCTCTGCTCCTGTGCCAGGCTCTGGTGCCCTTGAAGAAAGGCCCGGCTCATGCTCCCTGAGGGGTAGGGAGCGGCACCCCCAGGTGTGGCCGGAGCAGACTGAGCTCTCCGGGCCACCTGCCTGGCGCAGGGCAGCACCTGGGCGGGCCCCTTCTTGTTTGCCAAGAGAAATGCAAACCCAGGCTGGTCCTGCCTACCAGGGCGTGGGAATGGGGGGCTCACTTTACAGGCTGCTGCGCAGGGCCTGAATGGGGCTGCCCGAGATGCCCGTGAGAACCCATGAAGGGGAAAGAGGGAACTCTGGCCCAGAGAGCAGCGGGCCGGCCAGGTGGGACCCAGGGGCCAGGTGGGACTCAGGGCGGGGCGCAGGTACCTTAAAGGGACACAGCATTGAACTGGGAGCCCTGAGACTGGGGAGCAGCCAGTAAGTTAGGCTGCATACAGAGACAGTCTGATTCAAGTACAATTCCCTCTCTCCCTTCCTCCCTCCCTCCCTTTCTTCTTTCCTTCCTTCCTTCCTCCCTCTCTTCCTTTCTTCCTCCCTCCCTCCTTTCCTTCCTCCCTCCCTCCCTTCCTTCCTTCCTTCCTTCCTTCCTTTTTCCCTTCCTTCCTCACTTCTTCCCTCCCTCTCTCCTTCCCTTCCTCCCTCCCTCCCCATTCCTTCCTTCCTTGCTCCCTCCCTCCCTCCCTCTCTCTCTCCTTCCCTTTCTCCCTGTCCCTGTTCCTTCCTTCCTTGCTCCTTTCCTCTCTCCTTCCCTCCTTCCTTCCTTTCTCCATCCCCCTTCCTTCCTTCCTTCCTTCCTTCCTTCCTTCCTTCCTTCCTTCCTTCCTTCCTTCCTTCCTTCCTTCCTTCCTTCCTTCCTTCCTTCCTTCCCAGCACTAAGTAGCCTTGAGGGGGGGCCTCATCAGGCTCCCATAGTCAGCAGCCACAGGGGCCAGCAGAGCCAGCTCGTTTCCCCGGCGGAAGGGGAGTCCTCCCCATCTCCCCCCAGCCCGGGCCCGACTCCCTAAAAGCCCCCTTTGCTCTGGCTTTCCTGAGACAAAGCGTCTCTTGTGGAGGATGCTGGCCTTCCCTTAGACTCCTCCATGTTCAAACCTGCTTCCCAGGGGTGGACAGAGGAGCTGTCCACTTCGGACCGAGCACCCTTCCCACTCCCACTCCTGACCCTGTCTCTGTGCAGTCGGGGGGTCAGTCTCTGGCTCCTTCACGTATCTTTAGCTGTTCAGAATGGGATTTCCTGCTTCTTGGATTTTGTTATTATTGGGGGAAAGGGCCGATGATTTCCCAGTTTTGTTTTGTAGCCCACACCTTTGCCAAAGCTATTAATGGTCTCGATGAATATTTTTGCTGATTCCCTAGGATTTTCTGGGTGCGCCATCGAAGTGTCAGAAAATAGAGGTGTTCCAGCTCCCTTTTCCCTGTCTTCATGCCTTACTTTCCTTTTCTTGTTTTCTTGCTGTTGCTACTAGCATTTCCAGAATTAGATCAAACAGTAGGAGGAGAATGGCCTCCTTGCCTTGTTCCTGGTTTGTGGGAGGGGTTTTTGGAAAAGGTTAGAATGTATCCCCATTGCATATGATGCTTGCTTTGGGTTCTGGGATATTGAAAAAAGCTCCCTCTATGTCTATACTTTGTAGCGTTTTCAGCATAAATGAACATTGTACTTTGTACAAGATACTTTGTTTCATCTATTGAGAGGATTGTGTGGTTTTGAATAGCTTTATTTTTTAATGGGATTTATTTTCCTAGTGTCAAACAATCCTTGGATCCCTGGTATGAAGAAAAGGTCTCTTTATGTCTATACTTTGTAGAGTTTTTAGCATAAATGAACATTGTACTTTGTTCAAGATACTTTGAGATAATTGTGTAGTTTTGAATAGTTTTATTTGTAAAAGGATTTATGATGTTGATTATTTTCCTAATGTCAAACAATTCTTGTATCCCTGGTATTAATCTCACTTCATCATAATGAATTATTCCTTGGATAAATCACTTAGGTTATTTGATAAAATTGTATTTAAAATACATTCTATATTTGATTAATAAAAGGATTTTGATAGGGTGCTCTTTTCCCAATTTTTGAGAGTATCTAGTTGTTCTTTAAAAAGAATGATAGATTCCCTTAGGATCCCATCACAACCAAGAACTTCCCCCCGCCCCACCTTGGTATCGTCCCATTTGCTTTTCTGTGATTAGATTATTTAAGATCATTGGTCATCTCTCGATTTGATTATTTTACATTTTTGCAGGTATTCCTTTATTTCTGTATTGTTCTAAGTTTTCTTAGAACATAACTATGTATGCCAGATTCTGATTATTCTTATATCTGATTTCCTGGCCTCTTTTTAATGAGATTGGCTAAAGGCTTGCCATTTTTAAAATCTTTTCAAGGAAGTAACTTTTAGTTTAGTGTATTATTTTTCCAGGGTTTCCCCCCACTTTATTTCTCCTCTAATTCTCATGTCCTCTTTTATGTTTATTTTAGGTTTGTTTATTTTGGTGGCTTTCTGATTTTTTATGAATCTTCTTCATGAATCCTCTCTTTTTCTATTTGCTCTGTAAAGTTATGGTTTTTATTTTATGGACTACTTTAGCTATATCCTCAACATTTCTCTTTCACATAATTATTCATCGTTTCTATGACCTATTCTTTGATTTATTCATTATTTGGACTTTGGATTTCTGTAAAGGATCTATTTACTTTTTTATTTTTCATTTCTGCATTTGTCTGTACTACCTCTATGTCTAATATATGGTCAATGCTTGTAAAAGTCCTGCATGCTGAAAAATATGTATATTCTCTTGCAGGCCTGAGTAGTTTAGCTCTAGTTTCTCCAGCAATTTGTTGGGTTCTTTGTTTTGCTTTGGTTTGTCTTTGTGTTCGATTTACCTAAAAGTGAGAGAGTTGCCCAGAAATCTCTTGTCACTGCTCCATTACTATTATGCATTTCTGTAGCTCAGTTAATCTTACCATTATGAATTTCACTGCTAAGGTATTTGGACCATGTAAATTTAACAGTGATTTTGTTTTGTTGGCTATATTTTTGCCCCTTCTTATAATGTAGTTTTCTCATTTTTCTTTTTTAGGTTTGAATGTTTATTTTCAATGTGTCTGATCACAACTCTCCCTTTATTTGGATTAATTTGATGCATTTTTTCCTCTCTCCTTATGTTTATTCTGTGTCTTTGCTTTCTAAATGTGTTTCTCATAAGTAGAAAATCGGGAGGTTTTGTTTTCTTATCTAATTTGTCACTCTTTTTCATTTTATTGGATTGTTTAATCCATTCACCTTTTAAGTTAGGAGAATTAGCTTTCGATTTTCTTCCAAATTAGGATTTTCTCTTTTTTGCTATAAACATAGTATTATGCCTCTTCAGTCATGTTAGTTTAATCTCCCAGGCCCAGCATGCTCTCCCTCATCCTTTCTGATTACTGACCTCCTGGGTGTTCTATGAACAAGACCCTCTATCTCTGGGCTCTGGCCATTCTCTCTGGTGTCCCCCAGGCCTGGAACTCTCTTGCTCCTCTCCTCTTATGGCTGACCTCTGGCCTCTTTTTAGTCCCAATTAAAACCCCACCTTCTGCAGGAAGCCTTCCCCAACCCTCTTAATTCTAGCATCTTCCCTCTGCTGCTTTATTATGTGCCCATAATTTGTTTCATATCTATTTGTTTGCACGTCGTCTCCCCCACTAAACTGTAAGCTCTTCGAGGGCAAGGGTTGACTGCCTTTTGCCTCTTTCTGCATCCCCATCACTTACCATTGGCACACAGTAGGTGCTTAATAGACTTTTGTTGACTAACTCCTCAAGCCTTCATGAGATTCTGTGTTGGAGACCCTCATTTGAAAGGCTCACCCCCCCCCGTGTCCCGAGCACCCTCGATCGGCTGAAGGACACAGGGCCCAGGTAAAAATGAGAAGACATTTATTGAACCAACTACAGAAGGGAATGCCTTGGAGAGCCCAGCAGCACCAGCAGGTGAGCAGAGTTCATCCAGGAGGCTGTAGCAGGGCCAGGAGTTTGACATCAACACAGACAAGGGACCCCCCACCCCCACCCAGTCCTTCCCCCCAGTGAGGGGACCAAAGCTGGATGCCCAAGATGACCCCAACCCTCATGGAAATCCCAACACGGCAAGACGGACATCCACTGGACAGGACAGAAGGGGGGCTGGGGGGACAGGGAAGAAAGTGTGAGAAGCGTCCCCCATGGACCCTCATGACAGCTCTCCTGTCTATGGTCTGGGGTGGTTGGGGGTGCCCCCAGTGGAACCCCTCATGTCCTCCCCCTCCCCCCAGATACAGAAGTAAGAAATTATTCACAAAGATAAGCATGGAGAGCCCAAGCCGAGTCCCCACCCAGACCCCCAGGCTCCCTCTGCGCCTCCCAGCGGCTGCTGGCGGGGCTCTGTGGCTGAGGAACTCCCCCATGAGAGACCCTTCAGACCTCCTCCGGGGGTGGGGATGGGGAGAGCCGGTCCTGGGGCCCACCCACGACCTCCAGGCCTGGCAAAGCTCCGAGGTCAAGGTGAGGCTGGGGCATCTTCTGAAGCCCACTTTACCAAGGCAGAGGGGGCAGCTTCCTCCTGAAACCCAGCGGTTCCAGGCCTCTCAGCTGCTATCCTCCAACCCCATTTTACAGATGGGAAGCCTGAGGGGTAGAAATCTTGGTTTAAGTGACTTATCCCAAGGCCGGCTAGTTGGTTAGCGGTGGAGGCGGATCTGGACTCCCCGAAGCCTCTTCTTCATCACGGCGGAGGCCAAGGAGCAAGGAGGCCTGAGGAGAGGGGGAGCCGGTGGGCAGCGGCCCCGGGGAGGGGGTCTGTGCTCCAGCCCGGGCTGGCCTGCCACTCTCCTCCGCCATCCAGCCGAGGCCAGGCCTGCTGGTGCCCACAAAGGTCCCACAGGGAGTGGAGGGGCTCCCTTGGAACAAGCCGGCCACGAGGCATCCCCCCGGGACCCGCCAGGGTGGGAGGCGCTCCTTCCCAGGCCGCTGAGGTCTTTGAAACTTCACACCTGCCAGGCCCCGGAGTGGGGCACAGGCTGGCCCATCCCCAGGCTGCCTCTCAGCTTGTGGGTGATGGAGGGAGCTCCCCGGCAGATGGGGGGGTCTGAGCACAAGAGTACAGGAGCGGCCAAAGGCAGGCGAAGCTCTCAGGGGAGATGGGGGACACTGTGGCACTGGAGGGACACTGTGGCACTGGGAAGACACTGGGGAGTAGCTATGGACCCCAGAGGAGGGAACCAGGAGACATCGTGGCACTGAGGGTGACTCCTGGGGAGCAGCTGTGGCCCCCAGGGGGAGGGGGGAGGGAGCCAGGAACCATCGTGGCACTGAGGGTGACACCAGGGGAGCAGTAGGAGACATCATGGCACTGAGGGGGACACTGGGGGAGCAGCTGTGTCCCTCAGGGGGAGGAGAGAGGGAGCCAGGAGCTGGGGTGATTTTCCCCTCCACTTTTCCATTTTGTAAGACTCTTCACTGGGGCTTTGAGCCAGGTCTGGGGGAGACCACCTACGCCTCCTGGTGTCCAGAAGGAGGTGGTTTAGGGCATTTCCTCAGGAGCCCAGCAGAGGCCCCAGTGCCCTGGGCCCAGGCCAGTCTCCTGCCTCTGGGGTCTGCACGCTCTGCCCTTGTCCCGGTGGCCGGGACGGTGGGGGCCGCTCCAGCCCCCTGGGGACGCCGGGTCATGGGGCTCCCTGCCCAGCAGGTCCAGGATCGTGGCTGTGGGCTCCGGGGTCCCCCTTGAAGTCCGCGCCGATTTCCCGGAACAGAAGGTTCCTGATTCCCAGCTATAGGACAAACCATCCGGCCTTAGAGGCCAGCTGCGGGGCCACAGCGTGTTGGAGGAAGAAGGAGGGACCACAGGCCCAGGCGGGAGAGGGCCGCGAGGGGCAGAGCTGGGGCGAGTGGCCCCTGGCCCGAGGGCCCCTTCCCCAGTAGCCTTGGGTCTCCGGGAGGGTCTGGGAGATCATGCAGCCCATGGATTCCTTGGCATTAGCCCGGGGACAGCCAAGTTCTGGGGCCAGCCTGGCCCCTGGGGCCTCCCCTCCCAGCTAGGCCGCTGAGCTGGGGCCCCCCACGCACTCCCGGAGCTGGAACTCTGTGCCTGTTGGCACTGCTGGCCTGGCCCTCGCTGCAGCAGGTCCTGGGACGACGGCTTGGAGCCCACGGGCGCCCCGTGATTAACTTCCCCTGTGACCATTGGGGCGAGCGATGCCCAAGGGATGAGCCGAACCGGCCGGGCTCCCGGGACGAGTTAGCCCAGCTCCGGCCCGTCGTCTCCCCGACGCTCAGGGTCCGGCCCCCTATCTTGTGGCTTTGTCCAAGAATCCGTGGTTCCGGGCAGCCCAGGAGAGCTGAGGGAGGGAACCTGGTCGGGTCGCAGCATGGAGCGCTTCCTTCCTTCAGATCCTAGGTGGGCTGTGGCCCCCCAAAGTGACGCTACCAGTCCTGGTCCCACGAGAGGCCCTCAGGTTCCCGGGGCCTGAAGAACCCTCAGACGGGGCCCCCCGGAGCCTCGACCTTCCTTCTGCTGGCTCCCAGCACAGCCGGCTTGTTCTGGTAAGTTCTACCCACAGCTGGAAATGGGAAGAGCCGAGAGGGAAGCTGGGCGGTCCGAAGGGCTCCAAGTGCAGGCAGGCGAAGGGCAAGGCCCTTAGGGAAGGCCGGCTCTGGGGCACTGGCTCACGGGGCCCGGGCCCAGCTCCAGAGGCTCGGGCCATTCTCTCAGCGGAGGCCAGGGCTTAAGAGCTGGGCATGGGAGCCAGGCCCTTGTGGGCAAGGAGGCAGCCTGGCCAGCCCCAGGGCTTTCCCTCAGGCTCAGCTGCTGGTGGAGGGAGAAGGCCCCTCGGGTGGGATGGACACCACCACAAAGGGGCGGGCCAGCTGGCGTGCCTTAGATTTAAGGGGCGAGGGCTCCTTGGCAGGGTGCTGGGGGTGGCTCAGAAGCAGGGTGATCAGTAACAAATCTGTACCAAGGGAGTCCAAGAACAGCCACAGGGAAGATAGAGACGGGATGCCGGGGCATGGGCAGGCCAGGATGCCCCCCCCACTCTCCCAGGACTTGGCTAAGGTGGAGTCGGGGGACCTCGGGGCTCTGCCCCCAGAGACGGGCACCAAAGCCCTCCCCTTCAAAGGGCCTTTGCTCATGCCTGCCCCCCACCCCACTGGGAAGCAAGAACAGGCACCGTGTGCCCCGTTTACTCGTGGCCAATTTTGAAGAGGGGTCCAGTTCAGCCCAGGGAGCCGAGTCCCTGGCCCCTGCAGGAGGGGAAGCGGCTGAGGGGAGCTGGAGGCTTCCCCCCAATGCAGGGACCCAGGATGGGGCAAAGAGGGTAGGGAGTGTTCCCTGGCAGCTGTGCCCCCCTCACCAAGGCTGCATGAAGTGAGCCAGGGCACGGCTTCAATGGGCACGGGCTGGCACAGGTGAGAGGGTGCCCCTGGATCCCAGCTCAGCAGTTCTATTTACAAGGGACAGGGAAAGGGGAAGGGAGAAAAACCCAAAGGCTTCCAAAATGACAAGCTCTGCATCCTCCGTGGGGACCTGGGGCTCCCAGGCTCTCCCTCTCCCTCATACTCACACTCTCACACTCACACTCACACTCACTCACACACACCCCTCCCCCCATACACACACTCACAAACTCACACACAGACATCCTTCGGAACCCCGGCCTCTCCTCCCTGCCCCAATCCCACAACGTGACTCGCTTTTAGCAGGGGACAGGAGGGTGGCCGTGGCCGTGGCCGCCCCCTTGACCGCTGCTCAGGTGGCCAGGTTCTCCGCATTGATGCTGGACATCCGGATCTGCGAGCTGCTCTTGCTCAGGATGGACAGCTGGGTGCCCCCGTTCACCCCGCTGCTGGCCAGGGAGGGATGCCGGTGCTTGAAATCCACAGCAAAGTACCGGTTGACTTTCCAGCTCCGCCATTTTCTCTTTATTTCTGACTGCACCTTTAGGGAGAAACTTCAAAAGGTCATTTCTTTATGGACCTTGCTGCTTACCTCCATGCTGGAAGCCAGGTCTGGAGGCCCTCTGGCTGAGCTCCAAGAGCAGAGAGGGGAAAGCCCTGGCCATCCTGGGCCGCCCAATAGGAGGCCCGGGGGCCCTGGAGCAAGAGGGGAGGGAGGGGCTCAAGACCCTCCTCTCCACATCTCTTGCCATCCACCTTGGAGACTTCAGGGTCCAGCTGGTGACCCTTCTAAAACCACTTCCTCAGGGTTCCTTGAACTCCCACGACCTGTTTCTCTCATGACCTTTATTTCCCATGACCAACATTTCCTGTAACCTTTATCTCCTATGACCTGTATCCTACTTTAATGAGCTAAATGAAAAGTAATTAAATAATAGGTCATCGGTTATAGGATATACAATAAATTTACAGAAATCATCAATTTTCTTGGGCATTGCCAAGGAAACCCAAGAGGAGGAGAAGGGGAAATTCTCCTCAGCCCAATGGCAAAAGGCTGCCAGGGCTCGGGGCATCTGCCAGAATGGCCCCAAGAGTGTCATGTATGAGTCTCTCTGCTGAGCCCTGGGGGGCTCTTTCCACCCTGCACCAGGGAGGGTCGCCCTCTGGACCCATCTCCCTGCGCCACCTCCTCCATGAGTCCTTCGGTCAGCATGGCGGCTCCTAACTCATTTTTTTTTGCTGAGGAAACGGGCCCGACTAGCTTGCTGTGGTTCCTCAGGGCCCAAAGGCATTGAAGCTCAGAGGAAAGGCTTCGGCCCCAAGGAAGGAGCCCTGCAGGACTGACTCCAAGGAAGGAGCCTCGAAGTTCTCCAGAAGGGTGGCAACTATAGTGTCAGGGCACTGTAAGTAGGGTCAGGCTGCAGGGGGCCTACCCCCACCCAACCTGAGCAAGATCAATGGGAGGTCAGAACTCACCTCCCCATTCAGGAAGCAGTAGAGGACAGCCACCACGAAGCCCTGGACAGAGGGAAGAACAGACGGAGGGGAGGAGAAGGAAGGGAGAGAAGAGGAAAGGAGGAGGAAGGAGAGAGGAAAGGAGGAGGAAGGAGAGAAAGGGAGAAGAAAAGGGAAGAGGGAGGGAGAAGAGAGGAGACCCATCACTCAGATTCAGTGTGAGGAGCAGAACGGTCCCCAGATGTCCCAGAAAGACCCTGGACAATCCAGAAGGCTCAGAAATGCCCACTTCTTGGGACACAACTCTTGCATTGCCCTCCTTTCTTTCTGGTTCTCCTCCCCCTTTCCACAATGGCCCTGAGCCTTCATCTGTTTTCCCCTCGAGCAGGGCTCTGTTCCCTGTGCTCCTGCTATTCTCTCTCTCCCCATGGGACTGATTCTCTTGTGGCTGCCACAGGCCCAGTCTCCTTTTTAACCACCTACCCAAGGCCCTTCAAGATGGCACTGACCATCCTTTTCTCCTCACACCCCACTGTGCCCTGCCATGCCTCGGTCTTGGGTCCCTTCCTCCCCCTTCTTCTTGGGGGAGCTGACTGGGCTGGGCACAGATCTGGGTTCTAGAGCCCCAGCTCCGGGGCAGCTGCTGCCAGATGGTCCTTTCTGAGTCCCTGTCCCAGCCTCCATGGAAGCTCTTCCAAACTTCTCCATCTCTCCTCAGATTTCCAGGGACTTTTCCTCTCTGCCTCCTCCCAGCTGAGAACCAAAAAAATGAGGCCATTTACCAAGGGTTTCTCTCCCTTCCACCAGATGCCTTCTGCCATTATCTTTTCTTTTCCCCCTGTCTCTTACAAAGAAAAGGCCAAGACGAATTCAAATCCAGCCTCAGACATTTACTAGTTCTGTGACCTTGGATAAAACTTAATCTCTATTCGCCTCAGTGTTCTCATCTGTGAAATAAAGAAAATAATAGCACCCAACCCAGGGTTGTTTGAGGATCAAATTAGAAATAATTTAAAGAGCTTAGCACAGAGCCTAGCACATAATAGGTACCATCCAACCATCTATCAATCTATCTATAGTATATATATATATATTAATAATAATATTGTAATATGTTATATAGCTATTTTATTATTTATTTATTATTATATTATTATTATTTGAAAATTAGACCAAATCCTCTGCAGGGTGCTCATTCTATCCTGTCTTCTCTAGCTGATTGCTCCTCTCTATCATCCTCACTCTAACTTCTCTACTACCTGCTGCTGCCTGGGTGCCTACAAACATTCTGATGTCTCTCATGCTCTAAACCCCCTCATTTTAACCATCCTCCCCCACTAGTTAGGATCCCCCATTTCTCTCCTCTTTTGTAGCTGAATTTGAAAAATGTCTAAAACTGCACTTCCTGCACTCTCACTTTTCTCTAGTCTGGCTTCTGACTTCATCGTTCAATGGAAACTTCTCCCTGAAGTTACCAAGGATGTCTTAGCTGCCAAATCCAATGGCCTTTTCTCAATCTTCATTCTCCTCAGCCTCTCTCCAGCCCTGGTCTCTCTTGGCCACGCTCTCCTTGATCTTCTCTTCTCTCTAGATTTTCACCCCTCTCCCTTGGTTCTCCTATTTCTCTGAAGACTTCTTTTCTGTCTTTCCTGCTGGATCCTTTTTCAGATCACACTCTTAACCATCGGTATCTCTGGGGGTTATGCCTTGTGTCCTCTTCTCTCTTCCCTCTAAACTATTTCACTTGGTTATCTCACCAACTCCCATGGATTCAGTTACCATCTCTATACTGAGGCTTCTCCTTCCCAGTTGTTGATCTCCAACTTATTTGCTTATCTCCCTCCAACTCAGGAGGTCTTGTCCCTCCAACTGCTTTCCTCAAATCCTCAAAGATGTCCCACAGACATGTTATACATGATGTGTCCAAAACAGAACTCATTATTTCCCCCCTAAATCTCCACCACTTATCTTCCCTATTATTGTTGAGACTACCACGACCTTCTGAGTCTCTCAGGTTCCCAACCCAGAAATCATCCTGGACTTCTCACTTTCTTATTCCCCCTATATTCAATAGAGAGTCAAGGTCTATCTATTGCCATCTTTGCAGCATTTCAAATCAATTGCACCTCTGCAACATCTCTAATCAATTTTGCTTGTGCTATATCTTTGGTCGATTTCACCTCTGCAACATCTCTGGATGATTTCAGTTCTGCAATATCTCTTGTTGATTTTACCTCTGCAACATCTCTAGTCAATTTCACCTTTGCAAAATCTGATTTCACTGTCTCTGGTCGATTTCATCTCTGGATGATTTCAGCTCTGCAACATCTCTTGTCGATTTCCCCTCTGCTACATCTCTGATTTCACCTCTGCTATATCTCTGATCAGTTTCACCTCTGCAACACCTCTGGTTGATTTCACCTTTGCAACATCTCTGATTTCAGCTGGCAACATCTCTTGTCCATTTCCCCTCTGCTACATCTCTGATCAATTTCACCTCTGCAACATCTCTGGTTGATTTCACCTTTGCAACATCTCTGATTTCAGCTGGCAATATCTCTTGTTGGTTTCACCTCTGCAACATTTCTGGTTGATTTCAGCTGTCCCTTCTCTTGTTGGTTTCATCTCTGCAACATTTCTGGTTGATTTCACCCTGCAGCATCATCTTCTCTCCTCTGACCCTGCCCCCACCCTGGTCCAGCCCTCAACGTCTCCTACCTGGATCATGGCAATATTTTCTACAGGATCTGCCTGCCTCAAATCTCTTCCTGCTTCTGGATATAATTTAGAAGACTTCTAGGAAGATGTTGCAACTTCCAGGCCAGATGGGTGGAGAGGCTGTCCAATCCATCCAAAGCTCAACAAAGTCTTCCAAATCTGGTCAGTCTCTTTTGCTACTCAGTGCAAATGTGGGCAGAAGAGGAGAAGCTGAAAAGCATGGCCCAGGAAGAAATAATGGAAATGTTCAGAGATTTGCAGAGACTCCAGGAAGGGAGGAATACTTTCTTCCAGAAAAACAATGGCTAAGAAGATTGTCTTTGCGGGGGGGGGGTCTTCTTTCTTCATTGACAGCAAAAAGTCCATTTGTATATGGCTCTTTGGGGGGCCCTGATGCAGTCAAAGACCCCACACGAGGGACAATGGAGTGCAGATGACAGGAATGTTGGGAGTCATTTGTCAATATGGGCATTCTGTGGGCTGTTATATGTGATTTTTGCCATCACTCCCCCCTGCCAAGCAGAAGGCTTTACTAAGAGGCTGTTCCTCAATCCCAGAATCTTGGGACTGAGGGGGATTCTCAGAGGTCATCTGATCTAGTCCCTTCATTTGGAGAAGCTAAGGCCCAGAGAGGGCCAGTGAAACCTGCTCTCTCCCCCACGCCTTCCAGGCTTCGGACACTTTCCTCATTCCATGGACTCTGATCCAGTGACCCCAGCCTCCCACCTGATCACAAACAAGACCGTCCATCCCTGGGCTCTGGGAATTCTCCCTGGCATCCCCAGGCCCAGAATACTCTCCCTTGTCTGCTGTGACCACTGTCCTCCCTGGCCTCCTTTAAATCCCAGCTCCCAGAGGAATCCTAGAAGAGATCCTTTTGGGCACTCTCATAAAGTGCCCTCCCTCTGCTCTTTATCTCCATTCATCTCATCTGCTTCTCGTTTGTACCCAGCTGATTGCTTGTTGACTCTCCGACTGTGAGCCCCTTGAGGACAGCAGCCTTTTCTTTGCTTTTCTTTATATCTGTAGTGCCTGACAACAGCAGGTGCATAATCGGTGCTGCCTGCCTGCCTGCCCAAGGTCACCCAGCTGGCAGTAGAGGTGGGAGTAGAACCCGCTCTTCAGACTCCCCTTCTCATACCTGGAAGGAGCCCAGTCCCAGTTCAAACACGAGTCTCTCCCTCTTGCTGACGTTCTCCGGTGAGAAGGCAAACACCGTGTAATGGATTCCGAAGAGTGGGATGAGCAGCAGTGTGGAGCGGGCCAGCCTCCTGCCAAGAGAAAGCAGATCCAGCTGGTTCAGGCTCCTAGGATGGGGGAGGAACAGGGCCTCCCCAGCAGGAGAAGGACTTTCGTGGGGATCCCCAGTCAGACACACCCTCGCAGACACACACACGGGCTCCTCCTGTCTTTCTCTTAGCCCATCCCTGCTGACTGGCACCACCCTTCTGCCCTTAGCCGTTAGCTCAGTGGAGGCTTGGGATGTCCTGATTCTCCAAGGATGCTCCAGAAAAGGGAAGGAGGCAGCTTTGGCCCAGAGCCTCTCCCCTCTTCATTACAATGGGCATAAGACAGTGAGAACTGTGAATGCAGGAGTAGAACCTGCTGCCCCTGAGAAATCTGTGGGGAACCTTCTGCAAGAGGGAGATCCTTGGGTTCTGTGGAGAATCCTTGAGTGAAGGGGAAGAGCCTTCTGGAAAGCAAAGAATATTGTGCATTGTAAACAATCCCCTGTAAGATGAGGACTGTCCTGTGACCTGTGTGGACCCTCCGGCCCTCTGAACATCTTGGTCTATCTGGCTGTCAGACATCTGAATAGTGGACTTGCTTAAAGCGGGGTCTGCTCTTTATCCCCAAGAGCTTCAGGAAGTGAATGCTCAGCCGTGGGGGCTGCCTGCCGGCTCTGAGGGGAAGCAGAGAAGATGGCTGCAGAAAGTCAGAAGGGACTGGGGTTTCTTCACTTGGGCAGGAGAAAGGTGTGGGTGGGAGGAGGTAAGCAGACGCGTTCTGGAGCTGAGAGAAGGTACAATTTGGGGGACAGAAGTTCTAAACTCTCACTGGAGAGAGAACGAAAGGCAGCATCCTCTCAAATGAAGCATGAGAGCTTTAGGAGAGACAGCAGAGAGAAAGCCCTGACAAGAGCCATGAGAGCTAAGGAGCTCCCACCAAAGGAAGGCTGGAAATCCCAAGGGAAGGACCCAGGTTCTCTGGGAAGCATCGAGGCCGTCTCTTCATTTAGGGGGGAGATGGAGGCCCAACTTACCCCCGCTCACACAGGCAGAGCTGGGATTCAGATAGTGGAGCCAGGGCTCTTTTCCATGGGCCACACTGCCTCTCAGAACAGCAGCTTGCTTGAGAGGGGATGAGTGGCTAGCCCCCTCGAAGCCCAAGAGCCTGGGGTTAGGACTGAAAGTCAGTGGGGGGCATTGGGCAGGTACTACAGGTAAGGCCAAACACTTCTCAGGCCTTGTTGTGTTCTGCAGAGGAGTCACAATAGTAACGGGGACCGTGAAAATGATGATGAGGATGATGGTGGTGAGGATGATGATGGTGGTGAGGATGATGATGGGATGATGGTGATGATGGTGAAGATGATGATGGTGATGGTGACCATGGTAATTATGACAGCGATAACAATGATGATAGTATTGATGATGATGATGTTGGGATGATGGTGATGGTGGTGAGGATGATGATGGTGATGATGATGATGATGACGGTGAGGATGATGATGGTGGTGATGGTGATGATGATGATGATGATGGTGGTGGAGATGGTGATGACAATGATGGTGCTGATGATGACCATGGTGATGAACAACGATGGCAGTGCTGGTGATGGTGGCGATGATGGCGGTGATCCCCTGGTGATGATCCTGATGATGGAATACATCCGGTCCCGCCCATACCTGAGCAGGCGTCCGTCCCCTCTGAAGTGACCCTGACAAAAGGCTGTCCGGCTGCTTCCTGAAGACCTCCAAAGACGGGGATCTTCCTCCCTCCCAAAGACCCGACCTCGTTGGGCCAGCGCTCATGGCTGAGAACTCTTTGCGTTCCCTTTTCCCTGCCCCTGGCACAGCTTTATGGAGCCAAGCAGAACAAGGCTCGCCCCTCCTTCAAAGTCCCAGGATAGCCCCACCTGCCGATGCTTGACCACGGCAAGCAGCCCATCCCCTTACTGCTTCCCTGCCTCTCCCCAGGCTCCTCTCCTCCAGTTCCTTTAAGCAGCCTTGGCTAACATGGACCTCGGCCCCTCCCATTCCCAGTCGCCTCCTCTGGCTGCTTTATGGTACCTCTGTCTCCCCCAAGCACCTAAAGTGTGCTATTTTGACCAGGGCAGAGGGCAGAGGGCAGAGGGGCTCTCTCCTCTCTGGTCCTGGAAGCTCACCCTCTCCTAATACAGTCCCTGAGCCCACTGGCTGGGTGGCAGCCCCTTCCCGCTCCTGACTCATTGAAGACCCCCCACCCCAGGTCTTTTTCAGAGAGGCTCCTCTCAGGCCAGACTAGGGAAGTTTATTTCTTCACCCCAAGTATGAGCCCTCGCATTCGTCCCTGCTGAGTTTCCCTGTCTGCGCTCACAGATTGGGGGCTTTGTCCCTCTCTCCCGCCAAACGTGTCGCCTGCAGCATGGAGCCCCACGCCATTCATGGTGCCCCGCCGTGTCCTCACCTACCGCCCCAGGGGTGGGGCCCCATTAGACTGAGGGGAAGGGTCACGTCTCCTCCCCCAGCCCAGCGTCCAGGGTCCATCCTGGAGTTCTTCTGCTCGGTCACTGACCCTGTGACTTCCCTGGCCTTCGGGGGAGGGGCTGGACATAGATGGCTAATGTCTATCTGAGATGGAAATATGCAGTGGGGGGGGGTGAACGGCGGGGAGCAGAGAGCCCCCTAGCCTGAGTCGGCACTTCCCTCCCCTCCACGGGCCCGTCCCTGGTTGGGGGCCCTTCCCCTGACTGCGCCCGGGTGATGTCCCAGGAGGCCTGGCTTGACAAGCCCTCTCCAAAGCTTCTGGCTTCCACCCAGGAGGAGGGGATTGAGCCCCAGCCTTCCCTGAGAGCCCCTGCTGGCCATGAGGGGGGGTCCTCCTCTCTGCTCTCAGCACTTCCCATGCCCCCCTTCTCCCGGGGGATCACTCCCTTTCTCTGCTCTCCTCCCTCTTGCCCTCCCAGCGTCTCCTTCCCCATCACGGGGCTGGTGCTGATGCTCCTTGAGCATCAGATCTTCCAATCAAAGAATCATGGGCCAGAGAAGACAGAGCGTAAGCCAGAGGAGTGAAGTTCAAAGGCAAGAGAGGCCCCCCGCCCCTAGGACCCCCCCATTTCCCCCAACCCCCCCCCCGCCATGTCCTAAGCACTTCTTACCATTAAGAATTAGGGACTTTGTGCACACACACACACACACACACACACACACACACGTGTGCAAAGGCTTTCACAAGGACATCCCTGATCAGCATAAGAAGTTGCTCAGAAACAAAAGGTCCCAGGTCACCCTCTGCCCCCCCCCATCAGACCCCATCAGCCCAGGGGCTTCCCTGCCTGGAGAGAGTGGCCCCCCTTCAGAGACTCTCCACTTGCCCCTGAGTCCTGCCTAGCACAGGTTGTGCACACAGTAGGTCCTTAAGGAGTCATCCCTGGGGGCTCTCAGTGCTCCCTGCCTTCCCTGCTGTATTGGGTAGAATGTGAGCCGCCCCCCAGGAGCTCAGGCAGTCGAAGGATGAAGGGGAACATCTTTGGGGGCCCTGGGGAGGGGCTCAAGGGGGAGCAGGGAGGGCTCTGTTCAGAGACAGATGCTGAGCCTGGAAATGAGGAATCGCATGTAGGCACGGATCAGACGCAGCCGCCAGTGTAGACCTGGCCATGCGTCCGCCCCCCCCCCCCAGTCAGCTCTGGCAGCTCCCATTGCCTTCCTCACCTGGCTCTCCAAGCTGGCACTCTGCCTTCTGCACCCTGGGGTCCGGCCTCTGCCCCTCACCCGCCCAGCGCCAGCTTTCCTTTCTGTGACTTCCTCCTGGCCACCCCCCCACGCCAGGAAGCCCCTGCCCTCTCTTCATACCCAGTCCAGGATCACTGTCTTCCCTCAAAGACTCCTTTCCTGCTCCTGTCCCCTCCCCACCCTCTGCTCTGCCAGCACTGGTGCCCCTCCATGCCCTCCACTCTGTCAGCACTGGTGCCCCTCCATGCCCTTCGCTCTGCCAGTATTAGTGCCCCTCCATGCCCTCCGCTCTGCCAGTATTAGTGCTCCTCCATGCCCTGGAGCTGGGGCTGAGGGGGCCCCAGAGAGCCTGGTGCACCCTATGAGGAAAGACTTTTAGACCGTGGCCAGAGCCTGGTTCGGAGTTCCAAGCTCCCCTGAATGCTCTGGGATCCGGGCTGCCACTTTGACCTCTGTGGGCCTCAGTTTCCCCGAGTGCCCAGGATCAGACTGATGGACCCTTCTGAACTGTGGCGGGCACCCCAGCCTTGGAGACACCCCCCACGATGGCTGCTGGTGGGGTCCCTGCGCAGGGAGGAAGCCGGAGCAGCCAGACCCAAAGCCCCCCCTCTACCATTAACGCCTCAGGAGATGGCCCGAGCCCCTGTAGTCATCAGCAGCCGGGGGGGGCTGCACCGCATTTTTTCTGCTTCCGGGGCCGGGGGGGCGGGGGGGGGGGGGGAGGGTCAGTCACTCCCCCTCCCCTCCACCCCATCCCCCTCCTTCCTTTCTTCCCCCTCCCTCCCTTCCTGACCCGTGTGGTTTTCCAGCAGGTGCAGAGACCCCAGAACATGGACGTGCAAGGGGGGGGGCCCAGCGGGTGAGAAGCGAGCGGTGGCAGCGGCCTGGGCCTGCCCCTCCCTCCCCCCGCTGCCCCCCGCCAGCCACGGGCATGCACACTTACAGAGTAATGGTGGACAGCTCTGACATCCTGCAAGAGTGCTGCTGAGCCCGCTTTGGCTTGCAGTAACATTTCTGCACGCAGTTGCTAAGTGCGACAAGATGAGCGTTTCCGTCAGCTGGGGGAAACTGAGGCACGTTCAGTTCAACACTTCTCACGGCTACAGCGTCCAAAGGCCACGGATCAAGCCACGGATGGGGAGGAGGAAGCGGAGGCCCCATGCGGGAAGCACACACAGCCACGACACACGGCACAAGGACGGGGAGGGGGCATTTATCACCGACATGTTAAGAAGGGGTCGGGGGAGCGCCTCCAGGGGCAGCCCCAGCTCTGGGCTGGAGCACGCTGGGGGTGGGCAGGGAAAGGTAGGGGGGCCCTCCTCCTTGCTGCCCTCCTCCTGGGCTCACATCCCTGACATCTGAAGAGACCCGGTCTAGAACTCCCTGCTGGAAACCGAAACGCTTTGACTAAAGCCCGAGGAAGGCCGCGGAGAAATACGGAAGTCGAGGGGCTCCGAGTCCCGGTCCTAGTCCCGCTGAGAACGTCTCGAGCGCGGGTCCAAGTGGGAGCGCCCATCGCCAGTCTGCCCAAGGAGTGCCCCGTGCTGCCTCTCTCCAGGGGCCTTTGGGGGGACCCTCTCTTTCCTTGGCACCCCTTGGGCTAATTCCACTGCCTCTTGAGGACCCGAAAATTCAGGCTCCCCTCCCCCTTGCCAGGGTGGAGAGGAAAGCTCTAGTTCAAGAAGCGGGATTTCGGCTCCATTGGAAGCTCCAGGTTGGGGTGGCCTTATTTGTCCCAGCAGACAAAGCTCCTGAGAACTCTTCTTCATTAATTCTTGAAAGAGGTTCGGATCTCGTTTCCGTTTCCCTTTACGGCCCTTCGAGCGTCGGTCCTGTTCTGGGTCACCAGCAGCCCCTGGCTCTCGGGGCGCCGTTCTCCCACCCAGCCTCTTTTTTATGTCTGACTGGGGGTTGGGGGGGTCTCTTTCCATCATGACCACGTTTCCACCTTTGCCGCCTCCACCTATCGCACCTCTTTGGCCATCGCCTCCCTCCCGAGCCCTGTCCAGGGTCCGCGATCCCTTTCCTTCAACCAATCTTACATGGCATTTCGTCCACCTCCTCTCTCTTCTCTGAACATGCTCTAGCTCTTTATTCCCTTCCTAAATCAATGGGCGGAGCTGAGCCCGAGCCTTCACGTGGGACTTGACCCCTGAACCATGACCTCCATTGCTGTGGACGCGGTGTCTTTCCTTTTGTAGCCCAGGGGAGCGGGAACGTTCGTGACCGCCATGACGCGCTGCTGGCTCAAAGGCAGCTGGTCAGCCCCTAAGCCCCCTGAGCTTCCTGTCCAGCAGTCTCCTCCATTCCTCTTGGGCTTGTGAGCTTTGTTTTTAAATATGAATTTAAAACTTTATGTTTCTCTCATTAAACGTCCTTTTTAGATCTTGACTCCGTATCCGCTGTGGCAACCATTCCTCTGGGGCACCTTCAAATGCGACGACATTGGTTCCTTCCGAGTCACCGATGCGGAACGGCGAGCGATGGCCCGGGGCAGATACCCGGGACGTCCTGGCTAATGGCGCCTACAAAGCTGTCCTTGAACCTTCAGGGCCTCAGCTGTGGACCGGTCATCTAGCATAGCTGCCCTATCACCCGGCCCACATCTCGCCATTGTGTCCACCCCCTAGCGTGAAAAGCACGCTTTGGATTTGCAATCTAGCGTATTGAGCCGACAGCATTTCTCTGATCTTGGAGCAGATTGAAAAGCTCCCCGGTTCCTGGGGATCTTCCCTTCCTAAATGTCCATAACCTGCATTTAATAGCATCTTCGAGGATTCTGCCAACTCCAGAAGTCAGAACTGCAGCCCTTTAATACAGATAATTTTCTTTTTCCTTTTCAAGGTCACCAGCGGCCCCGCGATCCTCTCAGCCAGATCCTCCAGTGCCCAATGACGCGGTCAGGCCGGATCCAGGGACTTGTCCGAGCCGCTGAGTGTTTTCCTGCCGTGTCCCTCATTTCTGATTTTGACTTGGACTCCAAGCATCCTTGTTAGATCAGAGCCCACGTCTCCCTATCGGAGAGTGTGATTTCATCCCACGCGTCTTCTTCCTCCATGGTGGAGATCACAACCTGACCTGCCGTCACGGACCCAGCCAAGATGGGCCTCTCGCCCTGGTCCTCGCGACATCACAAGGGCACCCTGGAGACATCTCCTACGCCCGCGACCTCTCATCTCACCACACATTTCATCCACCTCCTCTCTCTTCTCTGAACATTCTCTAGCTCCTTTATTCCCTTCCTAAGAGCGCTATACCGCTGGGACGCCCAGAATTGAATCATTAAAGCTATTAGCGGCTGTCGGCACCCCCCAGCCCCCGACCTGTGGTCCCTCCTGTCTCTCCTGGGATCCCTGTCTCGTCCACAGCATAGCTACAAACGCCTTCTCAAACCCCTCAGCATCACGGCCGGTCATTCTGGGCTCTCGTGCTCAGAACATGAGCCCCGACGACAGGAGTCCTTAGCTGTTTGCCTCATTTGTCCCTCGGTGACGAGTTCCCAGGGCAGACAGTTTTCATGTTTGGTCATCAGAATTTCATGCCGGAGTCCAGTTCACTCTGAGGCTGACTTCCCCGCGACCCGTGGTCCCACAATTGTTCCTGTCCCCTGCCCTGGGACCTCCTCCACCTGGAAGTGCACTTCAACCCTTGGCCTCCTACTCCTACTGACTCTTACCGACTCCTACGTCCTGCTGACGTCTCCCCAAACCTCCATTTTGGGGGAAGTCTATGGACCCATCAAGCCTCCATTTCTCCTTGGACTAGTCCAAACTCTCTGGATTTTTTCTGCCGGAGTCTGGAATCGATACTGTCTCCCTCCTGTCCTTCCAGCTCTTTTTTAGGCGCCGTCTTCATTGATTAGAATTATGAAGGCGGGCGTTGTCTCATTTCTTTTTGCCTTTATAACTGCAGCGCTCGGTACAGGGCCAGCTCCTTAATAAGAGTTTAATAAATGCTTGGGTGACCTGGTGACTCCTCTCAAAGAATCCTTGGAAACTCATGTTCCCCAAATCTAGGATGCGTCCTCTCATTTCTGCTGAGGAATTATGGGAAAGCTCATTGTTTTAAATGCTCTTCTCCAATCCCGTCCTCCCTAGAGTGACCAGGTCATCTCCGTTGATCAGAAGGAGGTCCAGAGCAGCAGTTCCGCCGGCTGCTTCCTGTGCCTTCTGAAGACCCACAAGTGCGTCAGCTGTTTGGCTCCAACCAATGTCCGATGTCCGGACTAGGTAGCCCAGTGCTTTAGAGTGTTGGGCTTGGAATCAGGAAGACTCCTTTTCAGATACTATGCACTAGCTATGTGACCTTGCACAAGTCACTTGTTTGCCTCAGTTTCCTCATCTGTAAAAGGAACTGGAGAAGGAAATGGCCCCCATTGCAGTATTTCTACCACATGGGGTCACGGAGGAGGATGCGTTTGTAGCGACTGATCAATGGCAGTGTCCAGGTGTCCGCAAACCCTCATCGCCACAGCTTCCTTTATCCACTGCCTGGTCTCTCTTCTGTTTCCTGAGCTCATCTAACTTCTATCATCTGTGCTGTACCGTAAGCTCCACCACGGCCCTGTCTGTCCTTCCCTTTCTTCTCCCCTACGTGCTCGCTTCCATGACCTTCCCGCTCCCCACCTTGGGCTCTGAATGCCTTCCAGGAGCATATATATTCTCTATATATTCTAACACTACAAACTGGCCTCCTCTCTCCCTCCCCCCTTCCCTCCTTGGGCAAACAGGCGTACTCTTCCCGACTTAGGAGTCCTCCGTGAGGTCCAATGGACAGGGCACACTACCGTGAGAAGGGCTCAGGGGCCCCCGTTTCAGATGTTTTCCATCCCAGAACCCCAGTAACACTTCTTATGCCGGCTCTGCCCTCTAAATGCCCCCTACTCTAGTGCCGCTTCCAGCCCTCGAAGCTCTCCGCTGCCTTCCTCGTCCTCTCCCTCTTCTCTTCCTTCTCGCCTCCTCCCTTCCATTCTACCAGTACCACGCTCTCAGAAAGCTGCCACACCGGAAGGGCTTCGATCAATCAATTCACATTAAGATGGGAATACCTGATGTTTCCTGCACCATTATTTCCATGAATCAGGAATCAGGAGACCTGGATTCTTAGGATGTACCCCAACCTCTGTGAGCCTCAGTTTTCCCCTCTGTACAACAATGACTTTTGTGCCAGACTGAGTGCAACCCAGAAAGCACTAGAAGATGCACAGGAGGGAGAGGAGCGTGAAGCCGGTGTGAAGGCTGAGGTTTGTCTGGGGTCAGTCAGGGATGATGGGTTCAGCATCCCAGCCTCCACAGAGCTCCGATGTATGTGCATTTTGGGTGGCCCTGATGAAATGGACTTGAGGCGAAGGAAAAGCTCCCAGTGATGATTTAACCCAAGTTTCAAATGATTTTTCCAAGTTGAGACCAAGGGATAAAGCACAGACTTATTCTCAGCTTTGGAAATTCTGGATTTTCTTGGCTACAGAGGTGATGGCAGATGGCCCTGGGGTACAGAGAAAGAGGGCAGTCCTCCCCTTCAGAAACAGGCTATCTAGCTTTGCACCCCCATAACAGAGACAGGGAACGTGGTCACACCAAAAAGCCTTTCCTGCCCTCTCTCAAAACGACTGCGGATTTATCTTCTGCACATCCTTGTCTCTCTCAGCAGACTGTGAGCTCCTTGAAAGCTGTTTTGTTTTCTTTGTTCTCCCTAGGCTGGATATGCAGCAAGTGCCTAATAAATGCTGGCTAATTACCAGCATTTATCCCGAAGAAATCATAAAAGAGGGAAAGGGACCCACATGTGCAGAAACGTTTGTAGCAGTTCTTTTTGGGGTGGCAAAGAAATGGAAACTGAGTGGCTGCCCGTCAGTGGGAGAATGGCTGGATAAATTATGGTATACGAATGTCATGGAATAGGATTGTTCTGTAAGAAATGACCAGCAGGATGATTTTAGAAAGATTTCTGGAAATCTGGAAAGATTTACACGAACTGATGCTGAGCGCAAGAAGCAGAATCAGGAACACAGTGTACACGATAACGGCAAGATTGTGCTGTGATCACCTAGGAAAGGCTCGGTTCTTCTCAGAGGTTCAGGGAGCCAAAGCAATCCCAACAGCCTTTGCACAAAAGTGCCATCTGCATCCAGGAAAAGATCTATGGGGACTGTTTTTCTCATCCCTCCCAAGGTCTTTCCCTTTGCTCTGATTTTTCTCTCCCAACATGATTCATAAAGCAATGTGTATTAAAAAGAAATAACTGGGTGGAGCCAAGATGGCGGAGTGAAAAGGTGACTTTCTGCCTCTCCTCCGATCTTCTCTCAAATCAGCAATAAAATAAGCCTCTGAACTGATCTTCAAGTCAACGAACTCAGAAATATTTGGACACTGCTCTCTGGAGAACTTCATATCAGGTTAGTCTGACTCGGACAGAGAGATAAATAGACGACAACTGTGCAGGCCGGAAGTGAGGGTGGGACTCAGCTCGGCTCACCGTGGAAGAAATTCCAAACTCCAAACTCCAAATTCCAAACACCTGGAGTTTATCTGAGGCACTCGGGACACTCTGCCCTGATTGGGGACAGGTGTTCTGGCAGACTTGCCTTGTTTAAGGAGTAATTCGGACTTAGTCCTAGCCCCCACCGGCCCAGCACCTTAAGTCAACTCGCCGAAGTGCCCCAGGGCAAAGCGTCTTCAGCCGAGGTTTTTTTTTTTTTCCCCTACCTTAAAGAGATATCCACTCTGTCTAAAAAAAAAAAAAATGATGAAGAAGCAAAAGAGAGCTCTCACCATAGACAGCTTTTATCAAGGCAAAGAAACGACCTCAGATACAGAGGTTTCTTTAGACAAAAATCCAGAAAAAAACAGCCACGACCATCACTGGTCCCCGTTTCAAAAGGCCTTTCTGGAAGATTGCATAAAGAACCTCAAAAGAGAGCTGGAGGATAAATGGGAAAATAAATTGAAATCAGTGCAAGAAGGATACAGTATCTTGCAAGAAGGATATGATGCTCTGCAAAAGAGATATGAAAAAGACACCAATTTATTAAAAAATAAAATTAGTGAAGTGGAAAAAGAGTGCAGTGAACAAATTGGCCAGTTACAAAAGGAACTTAAAAAGGTAACTGAAGAAAACAACACTTTAAAAATAAGAATTGAACAAATGCAAGTGAATGACTCACTAAGACTTGAAGAATCAGTCAAACAAAAACAAAAAAATGAAAAATTAGAAGAAAATATGAAATATCTCCTAGGAAAAACAACTGACTTAGAAAATAGATCTAGGAGAGACAATCTAAGGATTATTAGACTTCCTGAAAGCCACGATCAAAAAAAGAATCTGGACACTATCTTCCAGGAAATCCTGAAAGAAAACTGCCCTGAGATTGTAGAATCAAAGGACAAGATCGCCATTGAAAGAATTCACCGATCACCTCCTGAAAGAGACCCCAAAATTAAAACCCCAAGGAATATCGTGGCTAAATTTCAGGACTATAGCACCAAGGAACAGATTCTGCTAGCAGCTAGAAAGAAACAATTCAAATACCGAGGATCAATAATTAGAATCTGTCAGGATCTGTCAGCTTCCACACTGAAGGATCGAAGGGCCTGGAACCAGATATTCCGAAGGGCAAAGGAACTTGGATTACAGCCAAGAATAACCTATCCAGCTAGAATGAGCATTATCCTCCAGGGAAGAAGATGGTCATTCAATGATATAGGTGAATTTCACCTATTTCTAATGAAAAGACCGGATCTGAACAAAAAATTCGACACCCAAACACAGAACTCAAGAGATGCATAAAAAGGTAAAAAGGAAAGGACTCTTGAGAACTTTATTTTTACTAGGGGGATACTCAAAGTTTGGGGGTATAATTAACTAAATATTACTTTGATAATATGAAAAAGAGA